>CM067543.1:26119790-26283552 GCA_034509755.1 Anisodus tanguticus
CAACAAGCACGAGAATCAACAAATTGAACCTGGGGCACTCTTATAGAGTAAGAGACGCCACTATTTGCTCGAGGGCTTGCATAGGTGTTGGACTTGGAGGTTTACAAATTGCCTTGTCTTTATGTGTTTGTTTCGGTCATATAAATAGTAGCACTGTGGTGATTAGGTAGGGGGTCTGTTTTACGTTTGGAGTGGTCATTTGCAAGGTAATCTCCATTTTGTCGATCAAGTCCTGAATTTTATGCATCATGTTGATACAATCTTCAGTGTTGTGTGTCGCCCTACCAGATTGATAGGCACAAGACTGGTCTTCTCGAAAGAATCATTACCCTGGGTTAACTTGCTTAGTGGCACTAGATCAACTTGATTGTGGCACTATATGGATTATACTAGTTGCACTAAATCTTTCAAATGGTCGGGTGCACGTATCAAGCAAAGGCGTGAATTACCAAAACAAACCACATCCGGCCACATACAATAGGGCACGTCTTATGCTTTAGTGGCTTGTAGACAGTGTGTTATGTGTGGTAGTCGTATTTGGCCTTGTCGACCTCTTCTGTTGGTTTATTATATTTATGTCGGCCTTGTTGGCTTTGTTATCAATGTTTATGAATTGGGGTTTTTCTCAGTGCAAGTGGCTATATATCCTTATTCATTTGAATATGTGTATGTGGCCTCGTTGTCCTACGAGTTGCTTTATATGTCTAAGGTATCAGGATCGATACGCTCGAGCTATAAAGTGCCGAGTGTAGGCCACCCCCTAAGTATTGGGGGTGACACCCATGGACTAATTCTTCATCCATGAACCATCGCCCAGATCTAGTCATGTTGTGGGAAATAACAGCTTCAACAACAAATTCTTTTCTAGGTGTTATGTGATTCTTTGAGCTACCTCTGATGCATGAGAATCAACAAATTGAACATGGAGCACTCTTATAGAGTAAGAGAAGCCACTATTTGCTTGAGGGAATCCATAGGTGTTGGACTTGGAGTTTTACAGATTGCCTTGTCTTTCTATGTTTCGGTCATATAGATAGTAGCACTGTTGTGATTAGGTAGGTGGTCTGTATTTACGTTTGGAGTGGTCGTTTGCAAGGTAATCTCCATTTTGTCGATTAAGTCCTGAATTTTATGCATCAAGTTGATGCAATCTTCAGTGTAGTGTGTAGCCCTACCAGAGTGATAGGCACAAGACTGGACTTCTCAAAAGAATCATTTTCCTAGGTCAGCTTGCTTAGTGGCACTTGGTCTACTTGTTTGGTGGCACTATATGGATCATACTAGTGGGACTCAATCATTCAGATGGTCGGGTGCACGTTTCAAGCAAATAAGTGAATTACCAAATCCAACCACCTCCGGCCGCATACAATAGGGCACGTTTGATGCTTTAGAGGCTTGTAGATAGTGTGTTATGTATGGTAGTAGTATTTATCATTGTCGACCTCTTCAGTTGGTTTATTATATTTATGTCGGCCTTGTTATCTTGTTATCAATGTTTATGATTTGGGGTTTTTTTGAGTTCAAGTGGCTATATATCCTTATTCATTTGAGTATGTGTAAGTGGCCTCGTTGTCCTATGAGTTGCTTTATATGTCTTAGGTATCAGGATCGATACGCTCGAGCTATAAAGTGTCGAGTGTAGGCCACCCCCAAGGATTGGGGGTGACACCCTTGGGCTAATTCATCGGTCGTGTACCATCGCCCTGATCTAGTCATGCCATAGGAAACAACAACTTCAAGAACAAATTCTTTTCTAGGTGTTATGCGATGTTTTGAGCTACCTGCGATACAACAAGCACGAGAATCAACAAATTGAACCTGGGGCACTCTTATAGAGTAAGAGACGCCACTATTTTCTCGAGGGCTTCCATAGGTGTTGGGCTTGGAGGTTTACATAATGCCTTGTCTTTCTATGTTTCGGTCATATAGATAGTAGCACTGTGGTGATTAGGTAGGGGTCTGTGTTTACGTTTGGAGTGGTCGTTTGCAAGGTAATCTCCATTTTGTCGATCAAGTCCTGAATTTTATGCATCAAGTTGATGCAATCTTCAGTGCAGTGTGTAGCCCTACCAGAGTGATAGGCACAAGACTGGTCATCTCGAAAGAATCATTTCCCTAGGTCAGCTTTCTTAGTGGCACTTGGTCAACTTGTTTGGTGGCACTATATGGATCATACTAGTGGGACTCAATCATTCAGATGGTCGGGTGCACGTTTCAAGCAAAGAAGTGAATTGCCAAAACCAACCACCTGCGGCCGCATATAATAAGTCACGTCTTATGCTTTAGAGGCTTGTAGACAGTGTGTTATGTGTGGTAGTCGTATTTGGCCTTGTCGACCTCTTCAGTTGGTTTATTATATTTATGTCGGCCTTGTTGGCTTTGTTATCAATGTTTATGAATTGGGGTTTTCTCAGTGCAAGTGGCTATATATCCTAATTCATTTGAATATGTGTATGTGGCCTCGTTGTCCTACGAGTTGCTTTATATGTCTAAGGTATCAGGATCGATACGCTCGAGCTATAAAGTGCCGAGTGTAGGCCACCCCCTAAGTATTGGGGGTGACACCCTTGGACTAATTCTTTATCCATGAACCATCGCCAAGATCTAGTCATGCCGTGGGAAATAACAGCTTCAACAAAAAATTCTTTTCTAGGTGTTATGTGATTCTTTGAGCTACCTCTGATGTAACAAGCATGAGAATCAACAAATTGAACATGGGGCACTCTTATAGAGTAAGAGAAGCCACTATTTGCTTGAGGGCTTCCATAGGTGTTGGACTTGGAGTTTTACAGATTGCCTTGTCTTTCTATCTTTCAGTCATATAGATAGTAGCACTATTGTGATTAGGTAGGGGGTCTATGTTTACGTTTGGAGTGGTCCTTTGCAAGGTAATCTCCATTTTGTTGATCAGGTCCTGAATTTTATGCTTCAAGTTGATTCCATCTTTAGTGTTGTGTGTCGCCCTACCAGAGTGATAGGCACAAGACTGGTCTTCTAGAAAGAATTATATCCCTGGGTCAACTTGCTTAGTGGCACTAGATCAACTTGTTTGGTGGCACTATATTGATTATACTAGTTGCACTCAATCTTTCAAATGGTCGGGTGCACGTTTCAAGCAAAGAAGTGAATTACCGAAACCAACCACCTCCGGCCACATACAATAGGGCACGTCTGATGCTTTAGAGGCTTGTAGACAGTGTGTTATGCGTGGTAGTCGTATTTGCGCTGGTCGACTTCTTCAGTTGGTTTATTATATTTATGTCGACCTTGTTGTCTTGTTATCAATGTTTATGATTTGGTGTTTTTCTGAGTGTTAGTGGCTATATATCCTTATTCATTTGAGTATGTGTAAGGTTGGCCTCATTTTCCTAAGAGTTGCTTTATGTCTTAGGTATCAAGATCGATACGCTCGAACTATAAAGTGTTGAGTGTAGGCCACCCCCCAATGATTGGATGTGACACCATTGCTCTAATTATTCGGCCATGTACCATCGCCCTGATCTACTCATGCCATACGAAAAAATAGCTTCAACAACAAATTCTTTTCTAGGTGTTATGTGATGCTTTGAGCTACTTGCGATACAATAAGCACAAGAGTCAACAAATTGAACCAGGGACACTCTTATAGAGTAAGAGACACCACTATTTGCTCGAGGGCTTCCATAGGTTTTGGACTTGGAGGTTTACAGATTGCCTTGTCTTTCTATGTTTTGGTCATATAAATAGTAGCACTGTGGTGGTTAGGTAGGGGGTCTGTTTTACGTTTGGAGTGGCCATTTTCAAGGTAATCTGCATTTTGTCGATTAGGTCCTGAATTTTATGCATCAAGTTGACGCAATCTTCAGTGTTGTGTGTAGCCCTACAAGAGTGATAGGCACAAGACTGGTCTTCTCGAAAGAATCATTTCCCTAGGTCAACTTGCTTAGTGGCACTAGGTCAACTTGTTTGGTGGCACTATATGGATCATACTAGTGGGACTCAATCATTTAAATGGTCGGGTGCACGTTTCAAGCAAAGAAGTGAATTACCGAAACCAACCACCTCCGGCCACATATAATTGGCCACGTCTGATGATTTAGATGCTTGCAGACAGTGTGTTATGTATGGTAGTAGTATTTGGCCTTGTCGACCTCTTCAGTTGGTTTATTATATTTATGTCGGCTTTGTTGTCTTGTTATCAATGTTTATGATTTGAGGTTTTTCTAAGTTCAAGTGGCTATATATCCTTATTCATTTGAGTATGTGTAAGTGGCCTTGTTGTCCTATGAGTTGCTTTATATGTCTTAGGTATCAGGATCGATACGCTCGAGCTATAAAGTGTCGAGTGTAGGCCACCCCCCAAGGATTGGGGGTGACACCCTTAGGACTAATTCTTCGGGCGTGTACTATCGCCCTGATCTAGTCATGCCATGGGAAACAACAGCTTCAAAAACAAATTCTTTTCTAGGTGTTATGTGATGCTTTGAGCTAACTACGATACAACAAGCACAAGAATCAACAAATTGAACCTGGGGCACTTTTATAGAGTAAGAGACGCCACTATTTGCTCGAGGGCTTCCATAGGTGTTGGACTTGGAGGTTTACAGATTGCCTTGTCTTTCTATCTTTCGGTCATATAGATAGTAGCACTGTTGTGATTAGGTAGGTGGTCTCTGTGTTTACGTTTGGAGTAGTCATTTGCAAGGTAATCTCCATTTTGTCGATTAGGTCCTGAATTTTATGCTTCAAGTTGATGCAATCTTCAGTGTTGTGTGTAGCCCTACCAGAGTGATAGGCACAAGACTGGTCTTCTCGAAAGAATCATTTCCCTAGGTCAGCTTGCTTAGTGGCACTAGGTCAACTTGTTTGGTGGCACTATATGGATCATACTAGTGGCACTCAATCATTCAAATGGTCGGGTGCACGTTTCAAGCAAAGGCGTGAATTACCGAAACCAACCACCTCCGACCGCATACAATAGGGCACGTTTGATGTTTTAGAGGCTTGTAGACAGTGTGTTATGTATGGTAGTAGTATTTGGCCTTGTTGACCTCTTCAGTTGGTTTATTATCAATGTTTATGATTTGGGGTTTTTCTGAGTGCAAGTGGCTATATAATTCATTTGAGTATGTGTAAGTGGCCTCGTTGTCCTATAAGTTGCTTTATATGTCTTAGGTATCAGGATCGATACGCTCGAGCTATAAAGTGCCGAGTGTAGGCCACCCCCTAAGGATTGGGGGTAACACCCTTGGACTAATTCTTCGGCCATGTACCATCGCCCTGATCTAGTCATGCCATGGGAAAATAGCTTCAACAACAAATTCCTTTCTAGGTGTTATGTGATGCTTTGAGCTGACTGTGATACAACAAGCACAAGAATCAACAAGTTGAACCTGGGGCACTCTTATAGAGTAAGAGATACCACTATTTGCTCGAGGGCTTCCATAGGTGTTGGACTTAGAGGTTTACAGATTGCCTTGTCTTTCTATCTTTCGGTCATATATATAGTAGCACTGTTGTGATTAGGTAGGGGATCTGTGTTTACGTTTAAAGTAGTCATTTGCAAGGTAATCTCCATTTTGTCGATCAGGTCCTAAATTTTATTCTTCAAGTTGATGCAATCTTCAGTGTTGTGTGTAGCCCTACCAGAGTGATAGGCACAAGACTGGTCTTCTCGAAAGAATCATTTCCCTAGGTCAACTTGCTTAGTGGCACTATTTCAACTTGTTTGGTGGCACTATATGGATCATACTAGTGGCACTCAATCATTCAAATGGTCGGGTGCACGTTTCAAGCAAAGGCGTGAATTACCGAAACCAACCACCTCCGACCGCATACAATAGGGCACGTTTGATGCTTTAGAGGTTTGTAGACAGTGTGTTATGTGTGGTAGTCGTATTTGGCCTTGTCGACCTCTTCAGTTGGTTTATTATATTTATGTCGGCCTTGTTGTCTTGTTATCAATGTTTATGATTTGGGGTTTTTCTGAGTTCAAGTGGCTATATATCCTTATTCATTTGAGTATGTGTAAGTGGCCTCGTTGTCCTATGAGTTGCTTTATATGTCTTAGGTATCAGGATCGATACGCTCGAGCTAAAAGTGCCGAGTGTAGGCCACCCCCCAAGGATTGGGGGTGACATCCTTGGGCTAATTCTATAGGTGTGTTCTATCGCACTGATCTAGTAATGCCATGGGAAACAACAACATCAACAACAAATTCTTTTCTAGGTGTTAAATGATGCTTTGAGCTACCTGTGATACAACAAGCACAAGAATCAACATATTAATCCTGGGGTACTCTTATAGAGTAAGAGATGCCACTATTTGCTCGCGGGTTTCCATAGGTGTTGGACTTGGAGGTTTACAGATTGCCTTGTCTTTCTATGTTTTGGTCATATAGATAGTAGCACTGTGGTGGTTAGGTAGGGAGTATGTTTTACGTTTGGAGTGGTCATTTGCAAGGTAATCTCCATTTTGTCGATCAAGTCCTGAATTTTATGCATCAAGTTGATGCAATCTTCAGTGTTGTGTGTCGCCCTACCAGATTGATAGGCACAAGATTGGTCTTCTCAAAAGAATCATTTCCCTGGTTAACTTGCTTAGTGGCACTAGATCAACTTGTTTGTGGCACTATATGGATTATACTAGTACACCAATCTTTCAAATGGTCGGGTGCATGTTTTAAGCAAAGGCGTGAATTACCAAAACAAACCACCTCCGGCCACATACAATAGGGCACGTCTTATGCTTTAGAGGATTGTAGATAGTGTGTTATGTGTGGTAGTCGTATTTGGCCTTGTCAACCTCTTCAGTTGGTTTATTATATTTATGTCGGCCTTGTTGGCTTGTTATCAATGTTTATGATTTGGAGTTTTTCTCAGAGCAAGTGGCCATATATACTTATTCATTTGAATATGTGTATGTGGCCTCGTTGTCCTACGAGTTGCTTTATATGTCTTAGGTATCAGGATCGATACGCTCGAGCTATAAAGTGCCGAGTGTAGGCCACCCCCCAAGTATTGGGGGTGACATCCTTGGAGTAATTCTTCGGCCATGAACCATCGCCCTGATCTAGTCATGCCGTGGGAAATAATAGCTTCAACAACAAATTCTTTTTTAGGTGTTATGTGATGCTTTGAGCTACCTCTGATGTAACAAGCATGAGAATCAACAAATTGAACATGGGCACTCTTATAGAGTAAGAGAAGCCATTATTTGCTTGAGGGCTTCCATAGGTGTTGGACTTGGCTGTTTACAAATTGCCTTGTCATTCTATCTTTCAGTCATATAGATAGTAGCATTGTTGTGATTAGGTAGGGGGTCTATGTTTACGTTTGGAGTGGTTCTTTTGCAAGGCAATCTCAATTTTGTTTATCAGGACCTGAATTTTATGCTTCAAGTTGATGCAATCTTCAGTGTTGTGTGTCTCCCTACCAGAGTGATATGCACAAGACTAGTCTTCTCGAAAGAATCATTTCCTTGGGTCAACTTGCTTAGTGGCACTAGATCAACTTGTTTGGTGGCACTATATGGATTATACTAGTTGCACTCAATCTTTCAAATGGTCGGGTGCACGTTTCAAGCAAAGAAGTGAATTACCGAAACAAACCACCTCCGGCCACATACAATAGGGCACGTCTGATGCTTTATAGGCTTGTAGACAGTGTGTTGTGTGTGGTAGTCGTATTTTCCCTTGTCGACCTCTTCAGTTGGTTTATTATATTTATGTCGGCCTTGTTGGCTTGTTATCAATGTTTATGATTTGGTGTTTTTCTAAGTGTAAGTGGCTATATATCCTTATTCATTTGAGTATGTGTAAGTGGCCTCGTTTTCCTAAGAGTTGCTTTATATGTCTTAGGTATCAGGATCGATACGCTCGAGCTATAAAGTGCCGAGTGTAGGCCACCCCCCAAGGATTGGGGGTGACACCCTTGGACTAATTCTTCGGCCATGTACCATCGCCCTGATCTAGTCATGCCATGGGAAAAATAGCTTCAACAACAAATTCTTTTCTAGGTGTTATATGAGGCTTTGAGCTACTGTGATACAATAAGCACAAGAATCAACAAATTGAAACCTGGGGCACTCTTATAGAGTAAGAGACGCCACTATTTGCTCGAGGGCTTCCATAGGTGTTGGACTTGGAGGTTTACAGATTGCCTTGTCTTTCTATCTTTCGGTCATATAGATAGTAGCACTGTTGTGATTAGGTAGAGGGTCTGTGTTTACGTTTGGAGTGGTCATTTGCAAGGTAATCTCCATTTTGTCGATCAGGTCCTGAATTTTATGCTTCAAGTTGATGCAATCTTCAGTGTTGTGTGTAGCCCTACCAGAGTGATAGGCACAAGACTGGTCTTCTCGAAAGAATCATTTCCCTAGGTCAACTTGCTTAGTGGCACTAGGTCAACTTGTTTGGTGGCACTATATGGATCATACTAGTAGCACTCAATCATTCAAATGGTCGGGTGCACGTTTCAAGCAAAGGCGTGAATTACCGAAACCAACCACCTCCGGCCACATACAATAGGCCACGTTTGATGCTTTAGAGGCTTGTAGACAAGTGTGTTATGTGTGGTAGTCGTATTTGGCCTTGTCGACCTCTTCAGTTGGTTTATTATATTTATGTCGGCCTTGTTGTCTTGTTATCAATGTTTATGATTTGGGGTTTTTCTGAGTGCAAGTGGCTATATATCCTTATTCATTTGAGTATGTGTAAGTGGCCTCGTTGTCCTATGAGTTGCTTTATATGTCTTAGGTATCAGGATCGATACGCTCGAGCTATAAAGTGCCGAGTGTAGGCCACCCCCAATGATTGGGGGTGACATCCTTGGGCTAATTCTTCGGCGTGTACCATCGCCCGATCTAGTAATGCCATGGGAAAAAATAGCTTCAACAACAAATTCTTTTCTAGGTGTTATGTGATGCTTTGAGCTACCTGTGTGATACAACAAGCACAAGAATCAACAAATTGAACCTGGGGCACTCTTATAGAGTAAGAGACGCCACTATTTGCTCGAGGGCTTCCATAGGTGTTGGACTTGGAGGTTTACTGATTGCCTTGTCTTTCTATCTTTTTGGTCATATAGATAGTAGCACACGTTGTGATTAGGTAGGGGTCTGTGTTTACGTTTGGAGTAGTCATTTGCAAGGTAATCTCCATTTTGTCGATCAAGTCCTGAATTTTATGCTTCAAGTTGATGCAATCTTCGGTGTTGTGTGTAGCCCTACCGAGTGATAGGCACAAGATAGGTCTTCTCGAAAGAATCATTTCCCTAGGTTAACTTGCTTAGTGGCACTAGGTCAACTTGTTTGGTGGCACTATATGGATCATACTAGTTGCACTCAATCATTCAAATGGTGGTGCACGTTTCAAGCAAAGTGAATTACCAAAACCAACCACCTCCGGCCACATACAATAGGGCACGTTTGATGCTTTAGAGGCTTGTAGATAGTGTGTTATGTGTGGTAGTCGTATTTGGCCTTGTCGACCTCTTCAGTTGGTTTATTATATTTATGTCGGCCTTGTTGTCTTGTTATCAATGTTTATGATTTGGGGTTTTTCTGAGTGCAAGTGGCTATATATCCTTATTCATTTGAGTATGTGTAAGTGGCCTCGTTGTCCTATGAGTTGCTTTATATGTCTTAGGTATCAGGATCGATACGCTCGAGCTATAAAGTGCCGAGTGTAGGCCACCCCCAAGGATTGGGGGTGACACCCTTGGACTAATTCTTCGGCCATGTACCATCGCCCTGATCTAGTCATGCCATGGGAAAAAATAGCTTCAACAACAAATTCTTTTCTAGGTGTTACATGAGGCTTTGAGCTACCTGTGATACAATAAGCACAAGAATCAACAAATTGAATCTGGGGCACTCTTACAGAGTAAGAGACACTACTATTTGCTCGAGGGCTTCCATAGGTGTTGGACTTGGAGGGTTACAGATTGCCTTGTCTTTCTATCTTACGGTCATATAGATAGTAGCACTGTTGTGATTAGGTAGAGGGTCTGTGTTTACGTTTGGAGTGGTCATTTGCAAGGTAATCTCCATTTTGTCGATCAGGTCCTGAATTTTATGCTTCAAGTTGACGCAATCTTCAGTGTTGTGTGTAGCCCTACCAGAGTGATAGGCACAAGACTGGTCTTCTCGAAAGAATCATTTCCCTAGGTTAACTTGCTTAGTGGCACTATTTCAACTTGTTTGGTGGCACTATATGGATCATACTAGTGGCACTCAATCATTCAAATGGTCGGGTGCACGTTTCAAGCAAAGGCGTGAATTACCAAAACCAACCACCTCCGGCCACATACAATAGGGCACGTTTGATGCTTTAGAGGCTTGTAGACAGTGTGTTATGTATGGTAGTCGTATTTGGCCTTGTCGACCTCTTTAGTTGGTTTATTATATTTATGTCGGCCTTTGTTGTCTTGTTATCAATGTTTATGATTTGGGGTTTTTCTGAGTTCAAGTGGCTATATATCCTTATTCATTTGAGTATGTGTAAGTGGCCTCGTTGTCCTATGAGTTGCTTTATATGTCTTAAGTATCAGGATCGATACGCTCGAGCTATAAAGTGCCGAGTGTAGGCCACCCCCCAAGGATTGGGGGTGACATCCTTGGGCTAATTCTACAGGTGTGTTCCATCGCGCTGATCTAGTAATGCCATGGGAAACAACAGCTTCAACAACAAATTCTTTTCTAGGTGTTATGTGATGCCTTGAGCTACCTGTGATACAACAAGCACAAGAATCAACAAATTGAACCCGGGGCACTCTTATAGAGTAAGAGATGCCACTATTTGCTCGAGGGCTTCCATAGGTGTTGGACTAGGAGGTTTTACGATTGCCTTGTCTTTCTATGTTTTGGTCATATAGATAGTAGCACTGTGTGATTAGGTAGGGGTCTGTGTTTACGTTTGGAGTAGTCATTTGCAAGGTAATCTCCATTTTGTCGATCAAGTCCTGAATTTTATGCTTCAAGTTGATGCAATCTTCGTGTTGTGTGTGTAGCCCTACCAGAGTGATAGGCACAAGACCGGTCTTCTCGAAAGAATCATTTCCCTAGGTCAACTTGCTTAGTGGCACTAGGTCAACTTGTTTGGTGGCACTATATGGATCATACTAGTAGCACTCAATCATTCAAATGGTCGGGTGCACGTTTCAAGCAAAGGCGTGAATTACCAAAACCAACCACCTCGGCCACATACAATAGGGCACGTTTGATGCTTTAGAGGCTTGTAGATAGTGTGTTATGTGTGGTAGTCGTATTTGGCCTTGTCGACCTCTTCGTTGGTTTATTATATTTATGTCGGCCTTGTTGTCTTGTTATCAATGTTTATGATTTGGGGTTTTTCTCGAGTGCAAGTGGCTATATATCCTTATTCATTTGAGTATGTGTAAGTGGCCTCATTGTCCTATGAGTTGCTTTATATGTCTTAGGTATCAGGATCGATACGCTCGAGCTATAAAGTGCCGAGTGTAGGCCACCCCCAAGATTGGGGGTGACACCCTTGGACTAATTCTTCGGCCATGTACCATCGCCCTGATCTAGTCATGCCATGGGAAACAACAGCTTCAACAACAAATTCTTTTCTAGGTGTTATGTGATGCTTTGAGCTACCTGTGATACAACAAGCACGAGAATCAACAAATTGAACATGGGGCACTCTTATAGAGTAAGAGACGCCACTATTTGCTCGAGGGCTTCCATAGGTGTTGGACTTGGAGGTTTACAGATTGCCTTGTCTTTCTATCTTTCGGTCATATAGATAGTAGCACTGTTGTGATTAGGTAGGGGGTCTGTGTTTACGTTTGGAGTAGTCATTTGCAAGGTAATCTCCATTTTGTCGATCAGGTCCTGAATTTTATGCTTCAAGTTGATGCAATCTTCAGTGTTGTGTGTAGCCCTACCAGAGTGATAGGCACAAGACTAGTCTTCTCAAAAGAATCATTTCCCTAGGTCAACTTGCTTAGTGGCACTAGGTCAACTTGTTTGGTGGCACTATATGGATCATACTAGTAGCACTCAATCATTCAAATGGTCGGGTGCACGTTTCAAGCAAAGAAGTGAATTACCGAAACCAACCACCTCCGGCCACATACAATAGGGCACGTCGATGCTTTAGAGGCTTGTAGACAGTGTGTTATGTGTGGTAGTCGTATTTGGCCTTGTCGACCTCTTCAGTTGGTTTATTATATTTATGTCGGCCTTGTTGTCTTGTTATCAATGTTTATGATTTGGGGTTTTTCTGAGTTTAAGTGGCTATATATCCTTATTCTTTTGAGTATGTGTAAGTGGCCGTCGTTTTCCTAAGAGTTGCTTTATATGTCTTAGGTATCTGGATCGATACGCTCGAACTATAAAGTGCTTAGTGTAGGCCACCCCCCAAGGATTGGAGGTGACACCCTTGGACTAATTCTTCGTCCATGTACCATCGCCCTGATCTAGTCATGCCATGGGAAAAAATAGCTTCAACAACAAATTCTTTTCTAGGTGTTACATGAGGCTTTGAGCTACCTGTGATACAACAAGCACAAGAATCAACAAATTGAACCGGGGCACTCTTATAGAGTAAGAGACGCCACTATTTGCTCGAGGGCTTCCATAGGTGTTGGACTTGGAGGTTTACAGATTGCCTTGTCTTTCTATCTTTCGGTCATATAGATAGTAGCACTGTTGTGATTAGGTAGGGGTCTGTGTTTACGTTTGGAGTAGTCATTTGCAAGGTAATCTCCATTTTGTCGATCAGGTCCTGAATTTTATGCTTCAAGTTGATGCAATCTTCAGTGTTGTGTGTAGCCCTACCAGAGTGATAGGCACAAGACTGGTCTTCTCGAAAGAATCATTTCCCTAGGTCAACTTGCTTAGTGGCACTAGGTCAACTTGTTTGGTGGCACTATATGGATCATACTAGTGGGCACTCAATCATTCAAATGGTCGGGTGCACGTTTCAAGCAAAAAAGTGAATTACCGAAACCAACCACCTCCGGCCACATACAATAGGGCACGTTTGATGCTTTAGAGGCTTGTAGACAGTGTGTTATGTGTGGTAGTAGTATTTGGCCTTGTCGACCTCTTCAGTTGGTTTATTATATTTATGTCGGCCTTGTTGTCTTGTTATCAATGTTTATGATTTGGGGTTTTTCTGAGTTCAAGTGGCTATATATCCTTATTCATTTGAGTATGTGTAAGTGGCCTCGTTGTCCTATGAGTTGCTTTATATGTCTTAGGTATCAGGATCGATACGCTCGAGCTATAAAGTGCCGAGTGTAGGCCACCCCCAAGGATTGGGGGTGACATCCTTGGGCTAATTCTTCGGGCGTGTACCATCGCCCGATCTAGTCATGCCATGGAAAAACAACAGCTTCAACAACAAATTCTTTTCTAGGTGTTATGTGATGCTTTGAGCTACCTGTGATACAACAAGCACAAGAATCAACAAATTGAACCCGGGGCACTCTTATAGAGTAAGAGATGCCACTATTTGCTCGAGGGCTTCCATAGGTGTTGGACTTGGAGGTTTACAGATTGCCTTGTCTTTCTATCTTTCGGTCATATAGATAGTAGCACTGTTGTGATTAGGTAGGGGGTCTGTGTTTACGTTTGGAGTAGTCATTTGCAAGGTAATCTCCATTTTGTCGATCAGGTCCTGAATTTTATGCTTCAAGTTGATGCAATCTTCAGTGTTGTGTGTAGCCCTACCAGAGTGATAGGCACAAGACTAGTCTTCTCGAAAGAATCATTTCCCTAGGTCAACTTGCTTAGTGGCACTAGGTCAACTTGTTTGGTGGCACTATATGGATCATACTAGTAGCACTCAATCATTCAAATGGTCGGGTGCACGTTTCAAGCAAAGAAGTGAATTACCAAAACCAACCACCTCCGGCCACATACAATAGGGCACGTCGATGCTTTAGAGGCTTGTAGACAGTGTGTTATGTGTGGTAGTCGTATTTGGCCTTGTCGACCTCTTCAGTTGGTTTATTATATTTATGTCGGCCTTGTTGTCTTGTTATCAATGTTTATGATTTGGGGTTTTTCTGAGTGCAAGTGGCTATATATCCTTATTCATTTGAGTATGTGTAAGTGGCCTCGTTGTCCTATGAGTTGCTTTATATGTCTTAGGTATCAGGATCGATACGCTCGAGCTATAAAGTGCCGAGTGTAGGCCACCCCCAAGGATTGGGGGTAACACCCTTGGACTAATTCTTCGGCCATGTACCATCGCCCTGATCTAGTCATGCCATGGGAAAAAACAGCTTCAACAACAAATTCTTTTCTAGGTGTTATGTGATGCTTTGAGCTACCTGTGATACAACAAGCACAAGAATCAACAAATTGAACCGGGGCACTCTTATAGAGTAAGAGACGCCACTATTTGCTCGAGGGCTTCCATAGGTGTTGGACTTGGAGGTTTACAGATTGCCTTGTCTTTCTATCTTTCGGTCATATAGATAGTAGCACTGTTGTGATTAGGTAGGGGTCTGTGTTTACGTTTGGAGTAGTCATTTGCAAGGTAATCTCCATTTTGTCGATCAGGTCCTGAATTTTATGCTTCAAGTTGATGCAATCTTCAGTGTTGTGTGTAGCCCTACCAGAGTGATAGGCACAAGATTGGTCTTCTCGAAAGAATCATTTCCCTAGGTCAACTTGCTTAGTGGCACTAGGTCAACTTGTTTGGTGGCACTATATGGATCATACTAGTAGCACTCAATCATTCAAATGGTCGGGTGCACGTTTCAAGCAAAGGCGTGAATTACCAAAACCAACCACCTCCGGCCACATACAATAGGGCACGTTTGATGCTTTAGAGGCTTGTAGACAGTGTGTTATGTGTGGTAGTCGTATTTGGCCTTGTCGACCTCTTCAGTTGGTTTATTATATTTATGTCGGCCTTGTTATCTTGTTATCAATGTTTATTATTTGGTGTTTTTCTAAGTGCAAGTGGCTATATATCCATATTCATTTGAGTATGTGTAAGTGGCCTCATTGTCCTATGAGTTGCTTATATGTCTTCAGTATCAGGATCGATACGCTCGAGCTATAAAGTGCCGTGTGTAGGCCACCCCCCAAGGATTGGGGGTAACACCCCTGGACTAATTCTTCGGCCATGTACCATCGCCCTGATCTACTCATGCCATGGGAAAAATAGCTTCAACAACAAATTCTTTTCTAGGTGTTATATGATGCTTTGAGCTACCTGCGATACAACAAGCACAAGGATCAACAAATTCAACCTGGGGCACTCTAATAGAGTAAGAGACGCCACTATTTGGTCGAGGGCTTCCATAGGTGTTCGGCTTTGAGGTTTACAGATTGCCTTGTCTTTCTTCTTTCGGTCATATAGATAGTAGCACTGTTGTGATTAGGTAGGGGGTCTGTGTTTATGTTTGGAGTAGTCATTTGCAAGGTAATCTCCATTTTGTCGATCAGGTCCTAAATTTTATGCTTCAAGTTGATGCAATCTTCAGTGTTGTGTGTAGCCCTACCAGAGTGATAGGCACAAGACTGGTCTTCTCGAAAGAATCATTTCCCTAGGTCAGCTTGCTTAGTGGCACTAGGTCAACTTGTTTGGTGGCACTATATGGATCATACTAGTGGCACTCAATCATTCAAATTGTCGGGTGCACGTTTCAAGCAAAAAAGTGAATTACCGAAACCAACCACCTCCGGCCACATACAATAGGGCACGTTTGATGCTTTAGAGGCTTGTAGACAGTGTGTTGTGTGTGGTAGTCGTATTTGGCCTTGTCGACCTCTTCAGTTGGTTTATTATATTTATGTCGGCCTTGTTGTCTTGTTATCAATGTTTATGATTTGGGGTTTTTTTGAGTGCAAGTGGCTATATAATTCATTTGAGTATGTGTAAGTGGCCTCGTTGTCCTATGAGTTGCTTTATATGTCTTAGAATCACGATCGATACGCTCGAGCTATAAAGTGCCGAGTGTAGGCCACCCCCTAAGGATTGGGGGTAACACCCTTGGACTAATTCTTCGGCCATGTACCATCGCCCTGATCTAGTCATGCCATGGGAAAAAACAGCTTCAACAACAAATTCTTTTCTAGGTGTTATGTGATGCTTTGAGCAACCTACGATACAACTGGCACAAGAATCAACAATTTGAACCTGTTAGACTTGGAGGTTTACAGATTGCCTTGTCTTTCTATCTTTCGGTCATATAGATAGTAGCACTGTTGTGATTAGGTAGGGGGTCTGTGTTTACGTTTGAAGTAGTCATTTGCAAGGTAATCTCCATTTTGTCGATCAGGTCCTGAATTTTATGCTTCAAGGTGATGCAATCTTCAGTGTTATGTGTAGCCCTACCAGAGTGATAGGCACCAGACTGGTCTTCTCGAAAGAATCATTTCCCTAGGTCAACTTGCTTAGTGGCACTAGGTCAACTTGTTTGGTGGCACTATATGGATCATACTAGTAGCACTCAATCATTCAAATGGTCGGGTCCATGTTTCAAGCAAAGGCGTGAATTAACAAAACCAACAACCTCCGGCCACATACAATAGGCCACGTCTGATGATTTAGAGGCTTGTAGACAGTGTGTTATGTGTGGTAGTCGTATTTGGCCTTGTCGACCTCTTCAGTTGGTTTATTATATTTATGTCGGCCTTGTTATCAATGTTTATGATTTGGGGTTTTTCTGAGTGCAAGTGGCTATATATCCATATTCATCTGAGTATGTGTAAGTGGCCTCATTGTCCTATGAGTTGCGTTATATGTCTTAAGTATCAGGATCGATACGCTCGAGCTATAAAGTGCCGAGTGTAGGCCACCCCCCAAGGATTGGGGGTAACATCCTTAGGCTAATTCTTCGGGCGTGTACCATCGCACTGATCTAGTAATGCCATGGGAAACAACAAGCTTCAACAACAAATTATTTTCTAGGTGTTATGTGATGCTTTGAGCTACCTGCGCTACAACAAGCACAAGAATCAACAAATTGAACCTGGGGCACTCTTATAGAGTAAGAGACGCCACTATTTGCTCGAGGGCTTCCATAGGTGTTGGACTTGGAGGTTTACAGATTGCCTTGTCTTTCTATCTTTCAGTCATATAGATAGTAGCACTATTGTGATTAGGTAGGTGGTCTGTTTTTACGTTTGGAGTAGTCATTTGCAAGGTAATCTCCATTTTGTCGATCGGGTCCTGAATTTTATGCTTCAAGTTGATGCAATCTTCAGTGTTGTGTGTAGCCCTACCAGGAGTGATAGGCACAAGACTGGTCTTCTCAAAAGAATCATTTCCCTAGGTCAACTTGCTTAGTGGCACTAGGTCAACTTGTTTGGTGGCACTATATGGATCATACTAGTAGCACTCAATCATTCAAATGGTCGGGTGCACGTTTCAAGCAAAGGCATTAATTTCCAAAACCAACCACCTCCGGCCACATACAATAGGCCACGTCTGATGATTTAGAGGCTTGTAGACAGTGTGTTATGTGTGGTAGTCGTATTTGGCCTTGTCGACCTCTTCAGTTGGTTTATTATATTTATGTCGGCCTTGTTGTCTTGTTATCAATGTTTATGATTTGGGGTTTTTTTGAGTGCAAGTGGCTATATAATTCATTGTGAGTATGTGTAAGGGGCCTCGTTGTCCTATGAGTTGCTTTATATGTCTTAGGTATCAGGATCGATACGCTCGAGCTATAAAGTGCCGAGTGTAGGCCACCCCCCAAGGATTGGGGGTAACATCCTTAGGCTAATTCTTCGGGCGTGTACCATCGCACTGATCTAGTAATGCCATGGGAAACAACAGCTTCAACAACAAATTATTTTCTAGGTGTTATGTGATGCTTTGAGCTACCTGTGATACAACAAGCACAAGAATCAACAAATTGAACCGAGGGCACTCCAATAGAGTAAGAGACGCCACTATTTGCTCGAGGGCTTCCATAGGTGTTAGACTTGGAGGTTTGATTGCCTTGTCTTTCTATCTTTCGGTCATATAGATAGTAGCACAGTTGTGATTAGGTAGGGTCTGTGTTTATGTTTGGAGTAGTCATTTGCAAGGTAATCTCCATTTTGTCGATCAGGTCCTGAATTTTATGCTTCAAGTGATGCAATCTTCAGTGTTGTGTGTAGCCCTACCAGAGTGATAGGCACAAGACTGGTCTTCTCGAAAGAATCATTTCCCTAGGTCAACTTGCTTAGTGGCACTAGGTCAACTTGTTTGGTGGCACTATATGGATCATACTAGTGGCACTCAATCATTCAAATGGTCGGGTGCGTTTTCAAGCAAAGGCGTGAATTACCAAAACCAACCACCTCGGCCACATACAATAGGGCACGTCGATGCTTTAGAGGCTTGTAGACAGTGTGTTATGTGTGGTAGTCGTATTTGGCCTTGTCGACCTCTTCAGTTGGTTTATTATATTTATGTCGGCCTTGTTGTCTTGTTATCAATGTTTATGATTTGGGTTTTTCTGAGTGCAAGTGGCTATATATCCTTATTCATTTGAGTATGTGTAAGTGGCCTCGTTGTCCTATGAGTTGCTTTATATGTCTTAGGTATCAGGATCGATACGCTCGAGCTATAAAGTGCCGAGTGTAGGCCACCCCAAGGATTGGGGGTAACACCCTTGGACTAATTCTTCGGCCGTGTACCATCGCCCTGATCTAGTCATGCCATGGGAAACAACAGCTTCAACAACAAATTCTTTTCTAGGTGTTATGTGATGCTTTGAGCTACCTGCGATACAACAAGCACAAGAATCAACAAATTGAACCTGGGGCACTCTTATAGAGTAAGAGACGCCACTATTTGCTCGAGGGCTTCCATAGGTGTTGGACTTGGAGGTTTATAAATTGCCTTGTCTTTCTATCTTTCGGTCATATAGATAGTAGAACTGTTGTGATTAGGTAGGGGGTCTGTGTTTACGTTTGGAGTAGTCATTTGCAAGGTAATCTCCATTTTGTCGATCAGGTCCTGAATTTTATGCTTCAAGTTGATGCAATCTTCAGTGTTGTGTGTAGCCCTACCGAGTGATAGGCACAAGACTGGTCTTCTCGAAAGAATCATTTCCCTAGGTCAACTTGCTTAGTGGCACTAGGTCAACTTGTTTGGTGGCACTATATGGATCATACTAGTAGCACTCAATCATTCAAATGGTCGGGTGCACGTTTCAAGCAAAGGCGTGAATTACCAAAACCAACCACCTCCGGCCACATACAATAGGGCACGTCTGATGCTTTAGAGGCTTGTAGATAGTGTGTTATGTGTGGTAGTCGTATTTGGCCTTGTCGACCTCTTCGGTTGGTTTATTATATTTATGTCGGCCTTGTTGTCTTGTTATCAATGTTTATGATTTGGGGTTTTTCGAGTGCAAGTGGCTATATATCCTTATTCATTTGAGTATGTGTAAGTGGCCTCGTTGTCCTATGAGTTGCTTTATATGTCTTAGGTATCGGATCGATACGCTCGAGCTATAAAGTGCCGAGTGTAGGACACCCCCAAGGATTGGGGGTGACACCCTTGGACTAATTCTTCGGGCCGTGTACCATCTCTCCGATCTAGTCATGCCATGGGAAAAATAGCTTCAACAACAAATTCTTTTCTAGGTGTTATGTGATGCTTTGAGCTACCTGCGATACAACAAGCACAAGAATCAACAAATTGAACCGGGGCACTCTTATAGAGTAAGAGACGCCACTATTTGCTCGAGGGATTCTTCCATAGGTGTTGGACTTGGAGGTTTACAGATTGCCTTGTCTTTCTATCTTTCGATCATATAGATAGTAGCACTTGTTGTGATTGGGTAGGGGGTCTGTGTTTACGTTTGGAGAGGTCATTTGAAAGGTAATATCCATTTTGTCGATCAGGTCCTGAATTTTATGCTTCAATTTGATGCAATCTTCAGTGTTGTGTGTAGACCTACCGGGGAGATAGGCAAAAGACTGGTCTTCTCGAAAGAATCATTTCCCTGGGTTAACTTGCTTAGTGGCACTAGGTCAACTTGTTTTGTGGCACTATATGGATCATACTAGTGGCACTTAATCATTCAAATGGTCGGGTGCACGTTTCAAGAAAAGTAGTGAATTACCAAAACCAACCACCTACGGCCACATACAAAAGGCCACATTTGATGTTTTAGAGGCTTGTAGACAGTGTGTTATGTGTGGTAGTCGTATTTGGCCTTGTCGACCTCTTCAGTTAGTTTATTATATTTATTGGCCTTGTTATCTTGTTATCAATGTTTATGATTTGGGTTTTTTCGAGTGCAAGTGGCTATATCTTTATTCATTTGAGTATGTGTAAGTGGCCTCATTGTCCTATGAGTTGCTTTATATGTCTTAGGTATCAGGATCGATACACTCGAGCTATAAAGTGCCGAGTGTAGGCCACCCCCAAGGATTGGGGGTAACATCCTTAGGCTAATTCTTCGGGCGTGTACCATCGCGCTGATCTAGTAATGCCATGGGAAACAACAACTTTAACAACAAAATCTTTTCTAGGTGTTATGTGATGCTTTGAGCTACTTGCGATACAACAAGCACAAGAATCAACAAATTGAACCTGGGGCACTCTAATAGAGTAAGAGACGCCACTATTTGCTCGAGGGCTTCCATAGGTGTTAGACTTGGAGGTTTACAGATTGCCTTGTCTTTCTATCTTTCGGTCATATAGATAGTAGCACTGTTGTGATTAGGTAGGGGGTCTGTGTTTACGTTTGGAGTAGCCATTTGCAAGGTAATCTCCATTTTGTCGATCAGGTCCTGAATTTTATGCTTCAAGTTGATGCAATCTTCAGTGTTGTGTGTAGCCCTACCAGAGTGATAGGCACAAGACTGGTCTTCTCGAAAGAATCATTTCCCTAGGTCAACTTGCTTAGTGGCACTAGGTCAACTTGTTTGGTGGCACTATATGGATCTTACTAGTGGCACTCCATCATTCAAATGGTCGGGTGCACGTTTCAAGCAAAGGCGTAAATTACCAAAACCAACCACCTCCGGCCACATACAATAGGCCACGTGTGATGATTTAGAGGATTGTAGACAGTGTGTTATGTGTGGTAGTCGTATTTGGCCTTGGCGACCTCTTCAGTTGGTTAATTATATTTATATCGGCCTTGTTGGCTTGTTATCAATGTTTATGATTTGGTGTTTTTCTGAGTGAAAGTGGCTATATCTTTATTCAGTTGAGTATATGTTAGTGGCCTCTTTGTCCTATGGGTTGATTTATTTGTCTTAGGTATCAGGATCGATATGCTCGAGCTATAAAGTGTCGAGTGTAGGCCACCCCCCAAGGATTGGGGGTGAGTCCGTTGGGCAAATTCTTCGGGCATGTACTATCGCCCTGATCTAGTCATGCCATGGGAAAAAACAACTTCATAAACAAATTCTTTTCTAGGTGATAATGTGATACTTTGAGCTAAATGCGATACAACAAGCACGAGAATCAACAAATTGAACTTGGGGCGCTCTTATAGAGTAAGAGATGCCACTATTTGCTTGAGGGCTTCCATAGGTGTTGGACTTGGAGGTTTACATACTGCCTTGTCTTTCTATGTTTCGGTCATATAGATAGTAGCACTGTGGTGATTAGGTAGGGGGTCTGTTTTAGGTTTGGAGTGGTCGTTTGCAAGGTAATCTCCATTTTGTCGATCAGGTCCAGAATTTTGGGCATCAAGTTAATGCAATCTTCAGTGTTGTGTGTCGCCCTACCAGATTGATAGGCACAAGACTGATCTTCTCGAAAGAATCATTTCCCTTGGTCAACTTGCTTAGTGGAACTAGATAAACTTATTTGGTGGCACTATATGGATTATACTAGTTGGACTCAATCTTTCAAATGGTCGGGTACACGTTTCAAGTAAAGGCGTGACTTACCAAAACAAACCACCTTCGGCCACATACAATAGGGCACGTCAGATGCTTTAGAGTCTTGTAGACAATGTGTTATGTGTGGTAGTCGTATTTGTCCTTGTCGACCTCTTCAGTTGGTTTATTATATTTATGTCGGCCTTGTTGTCTTGTTATCAATGTTTATGATTTGTGGTTTTTCTGAGTGCAAGTGGCTATATATCCTTATTCATTTGAATATGTGTAGGTGGCCTCGTTGTCCTATGAGTTGCTTTATATGTCTTAGGTATCAGGATCGATACGCTCGAGCGATAAAGTGCCGAGTGTAGGCCACCCCCGAAGGATTGGGGGTGACACCCTTGGACTAATTCTTCAGCCGTGTACCATCGCCCTGATCTAGTCATGCCATGGGAGATAACAGCTTCAACAACAAATTCTTTTCTAGGTGTTATATGATGCTTTGAGCTACCTGTGATACAACAAGCACGACAATCAACAAATTGAACCTGGGGCACTCTTCTAGAGTAAGAGACGCCACTATTTGCTCGAGGGCTTCCATAGGTGTTGGACTTGGAGGTTTATAAATTGCTTTGTCTTTCTATCTTTCGGTCATATAGATAGTAGAACTATTGTGATTAGGTAGGGGGTCTGTGTTTATGTTTGGAGTGGTCCTTTGCAAGGTAACCTCCATTTTGTCGATCAGGTCCTGTATTTTATGCTTCAAGTTGATGCAATCTTCATTGTTGTGTGTCACCCTACCAGAGTGATAGGCACAAGACTGGTCTTCTCGCCCTGGGTCAACTTGCTTAGTGGCACAAGATCAACTTGTTTGGTGGCACTATATGGATTATACTAGTTGCACTCAATCTTTAAAATGGTCGGGTGCACGTTTCAAGCAAAGGTGTGAATTACCAAAACCAACCACCTTCGGCCACATACAATAGGGCACGTCCGATGCTTTAGAGTCTTGTAGACAGTGTGTTATGCTTGGTAGTCGTATTTGGCCTTGTCGACCTCTTCAGTTGGTTTATTATATTTATGTCGGCCATGTTGTCTTGTTATCAATGTTTATGATTTGGGGTTTTTCTGAGTGCAAGTGGCTATATATCCTTATTCATTTGAGTATGTGTTAGTGGCCTCGTTGTCCTATGAGTTGCTTTATATTTCTTAGGTATCAGATCGATACGCTCGAGCTATAAAGTTCCGAGTGTAGGACACCCCCCTAGGATTGGGGGTGACACCCTTGGACTAATTCTTCTGCCGTGTACCATCGCTCTGATCTAGTCATGCCGTGGGAAAAATAGCTTCAACAACAAATTCTTTTCTAGGTGTTATGTGATGATTTGAGCTACCTGCGATACAACAAGCACAAGAATCAACAAATTGAACCTGGGGCACTCTTATAGAGTAAGAGACGTCACTATTTGCTCGAGGGATTCTACAGGTGTTGGACTTGGAGGTTTACAGATTGACTTTTCTTTCTATCTTTCGATCATATAGATAGTAGCACTGTTGTGATTGGGTAGGGGGTCTGTGTTTACGTTTGGAGAGGTCATTTGCAAGGTAATCTCCATTTTGTCGATCAGGTCCTGAATTTTATGCATCAATTTGATGCAATCTTCAGTGTTGTGTGTAGAGCTACCGGGGAGATAGGCAAAAGACTGGTCTTCTCGAAAGAATCATTTCCCTGGGTTAACTTGCTTAGTGGCACTGGGTCAACTTGTTTTGTGGCTCTATATGGATCATACTAGTGGCACTTAATCTTTCAAACGGTCGGGTGCACGTTTCAAGAAAAGGAGTGAATTACCAAAACCAACCACCTACGGCAACATACAAAAGGCCACATTAGATGTTTTAGAGGCTTGTAGACAGTGTGTTATGTGTGGTAGTCGTATTTGGCCTTGTCGACCTCTTCAGTTGGTTTATTGTATTTCTGTTGTCCTTGTTATCTTGTTATCAATGTTTATGATTTGGTGTTTTTCTGAGTGCAAGTGGCTATATCTTTATTCAGTTAAGTATGTGTAAGTGGCCTCATTGTCCTATGAGTTGCTTTATATGTCTTAGGTATCAGGATCGATACACTCGAGCTATAAAGTGCCGAGTGTAGGCCACCCCCCAAGGATTGGGGGTAACATCCTTAGGCTAATTCTTCAGGCGTGTACCATCGCGCTGATCTAGTAATGCCATGGGAAACAACAACTTTAACAACAAAATCTTTTCTAGGTGTTATGTGATGCTTTGAGCTACTTGCGATACAACAAGCACAAGAATCAACAAATTGAACCTGGGGTACTCTAACAGAGTAAGAGACCTCACTATTTGCTCGAGGGCTTCCATAGGTGTTAGACTTGGAGGTTTACAGATTGCCTTGTCTTTCTATCTTTCGGTCATATAGATAGTAGCACTGTTCTGATTAGGTAGGGGTTCTGTGTTTACGTTTGGAGTAGCCATTTGCAAGGTAATCTCCATTTTGTCGATCAGGTCCTGAATTTTATGCTTCAAGTTGATGAAATCTTCAGTGTTGTGTGTAGCCCTACCAGAGTGATAGGCACAAGACTGGTCTTCTCGAAAGAATCATTTCCCTAGGTCAACTTTCTTAGTGGCACTAGGTCAACTTGTTTGGTGGCACTAAATGGATCTTACTAGTGGCACTCCATCATTCAAATGGTCGGGTGCACGTTTCAAGCAAAGGCGTAAATTACCAAAACCAACCACCTCCGGCCACATACAATAGGCCACGTGTGATGATTTAGAGGATTGTAGACAGTGTGTTATGTGTGGTAGTCGTATTTGGCCTTGTCGACCTCTTCAGTTGGTTTATTATATTTATATCGGCCTTGTTGGCTTGTTATCAATGTTTATGATTTGGTGTTTTTCTGAGTGCAAGTGGCTACATCTTTATTCAGTTGAGTATGTGCAAGTGGCTTCGTTGTCCTATGAGTGGATTTATATGTCTTAGGTATCAGGATCGATACACTCGAGCTATAAAGTGTAGAGTGTAGGCCACCCCCCAAGGAATGGGGGTGACTCCGTTGGGAAAATTCTTTGGGCGTGTACTATCGCCCTAATCTAGTCATGCCATGGGAAACAACATCTTCAAAAACAAATTCTTTTCTAGGTGATTATGTGATGCTTTGAGCTACCTGCGATACATCAAGCACAAGAAGCAACAAATTGAACCTGGGGAACTCTTATAGAGTAAGAGACGCCACTATTTGCTCGAGGGCTTCCATAGGTGTTGGACTTGGAGGTTTACAGATTGCCTTGTCTTTCTATCTTTCGGTCATATAGATAGTAGCACTGTTGTGATTAGGTAGGGGGTCTGTGTTTACGTTTGTGATTTGCAAGGTAATCTCCATTTTGTCGATCAGGTCCTGAATTTTATGCTTCAAGTTGATGCAATCTTCAGTGTTGTGTGTAGCCCTACCAGAGTTATAGGCACAAGACTGGTCTTCTCGAAAGAATCATTTCCCTAGGTCAACTTGCTTAGTGGCACTAGGTCAACTTGTTTGGGGGCACTATATGGATCATACTAGTAGCACTCAATCATTCAAATGGTCGGGTGCACGTTTTAAGCAAAGGCGTGAATTAACAATACCAACAACCTCCGGCCACATACAATAGGCCACGTCTGATGATTTAGAGGCTTGTAGACAGTGTGTTATGTGCGGTAGTCGTATTTGGCCTTGTCGACCTCTTCAGTTGGTTTATTATATTTCTGTCGGCGTTGGTATCTTGTTATCAATGTTTATTATTTGGGGTTTGTCTGAGTGCAAGTGGTTATATATCCATATTCATTTGAGTATGTGTAAGTGGCCTCATTGTCCTATGAGTTGCTTTATATATCTTAGGTATCAGGATCGATACACTCGAGCTATAAAGTGCCGAGTGTAGCCCACCCCCAAGGATTGGGGGTAACATCCTTAGGCTAATTCTTCGGGCATGTACCATCGCTCTGATCTAGTAATGCCATGGGAAACAACAGCTTCAACAATAAAATCTTTTCTAGGTGTTATGTGATGCTTTGAGCTACCTGTGATACAACAAGCACGAGAATCAACAAATTAAACCTGGGGCGCTCTTATAGAATAAGAGACACCATTATTTTCTTAAGGGCTTCCATAGGTGTTGGACTTGGAGGTTTACAGATTGCTTTGTCTTTCTATCTTTCAGTCATATAGATAGTAGCACTATTGTGATTAGGTAGGGTGTTTGTGTTTACGATTGGAGTGGTCGTTTGCGAGGTAATCTACATTTTGTCGATCAGGTCCTGAATTTTATGCTTCAAGTTGATGCAATCTTCAGTATTGTGTCTGGCCCCACCAGAGTGATAGGCATAAGTCTGGTCTTCTCGAAATAATCATTTCAATGGGTCTACTTGCTTAGTGGCACTAGGTTAACTTATTTGGTCGCACTATATGGATCATACTAATGGCAATCAATCTGTCAAATAGTCGGGTGCACGTTTCAAGCAAAGACGTGAATTACCAAAATCAACCATCTCCGGCCACATGTAATAGGCCATGTCTGATGCTTTAGAGGCTTGTAGACAGTGTGTTATGTGTGGTAGTCGTATTTGGCCTTGTCGACCTCTTCAGTTGGTTTATTTTATTCTTATCGACCGTGTTGGCTTGTTATCAATGTTTATGATATGGGGTTTTTCTTAGTGCAAGTGGCTATATCCTTATTCAGTTGAGTGTGTGTAAGTGGTCTCATTGTCCTATGAGTTGCTTTATATGTCTTAGTTATCATGATCGATACGCTCGAGCTATAAACTGCCGAGTGTAGGCCACTCCCCAAGGATTAGGGGTGACACCCTTGGGCTAATTCTTTGTCCATGTACAATCGCCCTGATCTAGTCATGCCATGGGAAACAACAGCTTCAACAACAAATTCTTTTCAGGGTGTTTATGTGATGCTTTGAGCTACCTGCGATACAACAAGCACGAGAATCAACAAATTGAACCTGGGGCACTCTTATAGAGTAAGAGACGCCACTATTTACTCGAGGGCTTCCATAGGTGTTGGACTTAGAGGTTTACAGATTGCCTTGTCTTTCTATCTTTCTGTCATATAGATAGTAGCACTGCTGTGATTAGGTAGGGGGTCTGTGTTTATGTTTGGAGTAGTCATTTGCAAGGTAATCTCCATTTTGTCGATCAGTTCCTGAATTTTATGAACCTGGGGCACTCTTATAGAGTAAGAGACGCCACTATTTGCTCGAGGGCTTCCATAGGTGTTGGACTTGGAGGTTTACAGATTGCCTTGTCTTTCTATCTTTCGGTCATATAGATAGTAGCACTGTTGTGATTTGCAAGGTAATCTCCATTTTGTCGATCAGGTCCTGAATTTTATGCTTCAAGTTGATGCATTCTTTAGTGTTGTGTGTAGCCCTACTAGAGTGATAGGCACAAGACTGGTCTTCTCGAAAGAATCATTTCCCTAGGTCAACTTGCTTAGTGGCACTAGGTCTACTTGTTTGGTGGCACTATATGGATCATACTAGTGGCACTCAATCATTCAAATGGTCGGGTGCACGTTTCAAGCAAAGGCGTGAATTAACAAAACCAACAACCTTCGGCCACATATAATAGGCCACGTCTGATGATTTAGAGGCTTGTAGATAGTGTGTAATGTGTGTTAGTCGTATTTGGC
Source organism: Anisodus tanguticus (assembly GCA_034509755.1). Taxonomy (NCBI): domain Eukaryota; kingdom Viridiplantae; phylum Streptophyta; class Magnoliopsida; order Solanales; family Solanaceae; genus Anisodus; species Anisodus tanguticus. Next base: position 26,147,238 of record CM067543.1, read on the forward strand.
CATGTCGACCTCTTCAGTTGGTTTATTATATTTATGTCGGCCTTGTTATCTTTTTATCAATGTTTATGATTTGGGGTTTTTCTGAGTGCAAATGGCTATATATCCATATTCATTTGGGTATGTAAAAGTGGCCTCATTGTCCTATGAGTTGCTTTATATGTCTTAGGTATCAGGATCGATAAGCTCGAGCTATAATGTGCCGAGTGTAGGCCACCCCCCAAGGATTGGGGGTAACACCCCTGGACTATTTCTTCGGCCATGTACCATCGCCCTGATCTAGTCATGCCATGGGAAAAATAGCTTCAACAACAACTTCTTATCTACTGGTTATGTGATGCTTTGAGCTAGCCTGCGATACAACAAGCACAAGAATTAACAAATTGAACCCGGGGCACTCTAATAGAGTAAGAGACGCCACTATTTGCTCGAGGGCTTCATAGGTGTTAGACTTGGAGGTTTAGAGATTGCCTTGTCTTTCTATCGTTCGGTCATATAGATAGTTGCACTGTTGTATTTAGGTAGGGGGTCTGTGTTTACGTTTGGAGTAGTCATTTGCAAGGTAATCTCCATTTTCTCGATCAAGTCCTGAATTTTATGCTTCAAGTTGAATCAATCTTCAGTGTTGTGTGTAGCCCTACCAGAGTGATAGGCACAAGACTGGTCTTCTCGAAAGAATCATTTCCCTAGGTCAACTTGCTTAGTGGCACTAGGTCAACTTGTTTGGTGGCACTATATGGATTATATTAATGGCACTCAATCATTCAAATGGTCGGGTGCACGTTTCAAGCAAAGGCGTGATTTACCAGAACCAACCACCTCCGGCCACATACAATAGGCCACGTCTGATGATTTAGAGGGTTGTAGACAGTGTGTTATGTGTGGTAGTCATCTTTGGCCTGGTCGACCTCTTCAATTGGTTTATTATATTTATATCGGCCTTGTTGGCTTGTTATCAATGTTTATGATTTGGTGTTTTTCTGAGTGCAAGTGGCTACATCTTTATTCAGTTGAGTATGTGCAAGTGGCTTCGTTGTCCTATGAGTGGATTTATATGTCTTAGGTATCAGGATCGATACACTCGAGCTATAAAGTGTAGAGTGTAGGCCACCCCCCAAGGAATTGGGGTGACTACGTTGGGCAAATTCTTTGGGCGTGTACTATCGCCCTAATCTAGTTATGCCATTGGAAACAACAGCTTCAAAAAAAAATTCTTTTCTAGGTGATTATGTGATGCTTTGAGCTACCTGCGATACATCAAGTACAAGAAGCAACAAATTGAACCTGGGGCAATCTTATAGAGTAAGAGACACCACTATTTGCTCGAGGGCTTCCATAGGTGTTAGACTTGGAGGTTTACAGATTGCCTTGTCTTTCTATCTTTCGGTCATATAGATAGTAGCACTGTTGTGATTAGGTAGGGGGTCTGTGTTTACGTTTGGAGTAGTCATTTGCAAGGTAATCTCCATTTTGACGATCAGGTCCTGAATTTTATGCTTCAAGTTGATGCAATCTTCAGTGTTGTGTGTAGCCCTACCAGAGTGATAGGCACAAGATTGGTCTTCTCGAAAGAATCATTTCCCTAGGACAACTTGCTTAGTGGCACTAGGTCAACTTGTTTGGTGGCACTATATGGATCTTACTAGTGGCACTCAATCATTCAAATGGTCGGGTGCACGTTTCAAGCAAAGGCGTAAATTACCAAAGCCAACCACCTCCGGCCACATACAATAGGCCACGTCTGATGATTTAGAGAATTGTAGACAGTGTGTTATGTGTGGTAGTCATTTGCAAGGTAATCTCCATTTTGTCGATCAGTTCCTGAATTTTATGCTTCAAGTTGATGCAATCTTCAGTGTTGTGTGTAGCCCTACCAGAGTGATAGGCACAAGATTGGTCTTCTCGAAAGAATCATTTCCCTAGGTCAACTTGCTTAGTGGCACTAGGTCAACTTGTTTGGGGGCACTATATGGATCATACTAATAGCACTCAATCATTCAAATGGTCGGGTGCGCGTTTTAAGCAAAGGCGTGAATTAACAATACCAACAACCTCCGGCCACATACAATAGGCCACGTCTGATGATTTAGAGGCTTGTAGACAGTGTGTTATGTGCGGCAGTCGTATTTGGCCTTGTCGACCTCTTCAGTTGGTTTATTATATTTCTGTCGGCGTTGGTATCTTGTTATCAATGTTTATGATTTGGGGTTTGTCTGAGTGCAAGTGGTTATATATCCATATTCATTTGAGTATGTGTAAGTGGCCTCATTGTCCTATGAGTTGCTTTATATATCTTAGGTATCAGGATCGATACACTCGAGCTATAAAGTGCCGAGTGTAGGCCACCCCCCAAGGATTGGGGGTAACATCCTTAGGCTAATTCTTCGGGCGTGTACCATCGCGCTGATCTAGTAATGCCATGGGAAACAACAGCTTGTTATTAATGTACCATCGCGCTGATCGGCCTTGTTGGCTTGTTATCAATGTTTATGATTTGGTGTTTTTCTGAGTGCAAGTGGCTATATCTTTATTCATTTGAGTATGTGTTAGTGGCCTCTTTGTCCTATGGTTTGATTTATTTGTCTTAGGTATCAGGATCGATACGCTCGAGCTATAAAGTGTAGAGTGTAGGCCACCCCCCAAGGAATGGGGGTGACTTCGTTGGGCAAATTCTTTGGGCGTGTACTATCACCCTAATCGAGTCATGCCATGGGAAATAACAACTTCAAAAACAAATTCTTTTCTAGGTGATTATGTGATGATTTGAGCTACCTGCGATACATCAAGCACAAGAATCAACAAATTGAACCTGGGGTACTCTAACAGAGTAAGAGACGCCACTATTTGCTCGAGGGCTTCCATAGGTGTTAGACTTGGAGGTTTACAGATTGCCTTGTATTTCTATCTTTCGGTCATATAGATAGTAGCACTGTTGTGATTAGGTAGGGGATCTGTGTTTACGTTTGGAGTAGCCATTTGCAAGGTAATCTCCATTTTGTCGATCAGGTCCTGAATTTTATGCTTCAAGTTGATGCAATCTTCAGTGTTGTGTGTAGCCCTACCAGAGTGATAGGCACAAGACTGGTCTTCTCGAAAGAATCATTTCCCTAGGTCAACTTGATTAGTGGCACTAGGTCAACTTGTTTGGTGGCACTATATGGATCTTACTAGTCGCACTCCATCATTCAAATGGTCGGGTGCACGTTTCAAGCAAAGGCGTAAATTACCAAAACCACCTCCGGCCACATACAATAGGCCACGTGTGATGATTTAGAGGATTGTAGACAGTGTGTTATGTGTGGTAGTCGTATTTGGCCTTGGCGACCTCTTCAGTTGGTTTATTATATTTATATCGGCCTTGTTGGCTTGTTATCAATGTTTATGATTTGGTGTTTTTCTGAGTGCAAGTGGCTACATCTTTATTCAGTTGAGTATGTGCAAGTGGCTTCGTTGTCCTATGAGTGGATTTATATGTCTTAGGTATCAGGATCGATACACTCGAGCTATAAAGTGTAGAGTGTAGGCCACCCCCCAAGGAATGGGGGTGACTCCGTTGGGAAAATTCTTTGGGCGTGTACTATCGCCCTAATCTAGTCATGCCATGGGAAACAACATCTTCAAAAACAAATTCTTTTCTAGGTGATTATGTGATGCTTTGAGCTACCTGCGATACATCAAGCACAAGAAGCAACAAATTGAACCTGGGGCACTCTTATAGAGTAAGAGACGCCACTATTTGCTCGAGGGCTTCCATAGGTGTTGGACTTGGAGGTTTACAGATTGCCTTGTCTTTCTATCTTTCGGTCATATAGATAGTAGCACTGTTGTGATTTGCAAGGTAATCTCCATTTTGTCGATCAGGTCCTGAATTTTATGCTTCAAGTTGATGCAATCTTCAGTGTTGTGTGTAGCCCTACCAGAGTTATAGGCACAAGACTGGTCTTCTCGAAAGAATCATTTCCCTAGGTCAACTTGCTTAGTGGCACTAGGTCAACTTGTTTGGGGGCACTATATGGATCATACTAGTAGCACTCAATCATTCAAATGGTCGGGTGCACGTTTTAAGCAAAGGCGTGAATTAACAATACCAACAACCTCCGGCCACATACAATAGGCCACGTCTGATGATTTAGAGGCTTGTAGACAGTGTGTTATGTGCGGTAGTCGTATTTGGCCTTGTCGACCTCTTCAGTTGGTTTATTATATTTCTGTCGGCGTTGGTATCTTGTTATCAATGTTTATGATTTGGGGTTTGTCTGAGTGCAAGTGGTTATATATCCATATTCATTTGAGTATGTGTAAGTGGCCTCATTGTCCTATGAGTTGCTTTATATATCTTAGGTATCAGGATCGATACACTCGAGCTATAAAGTGCCGAGTGTAGGCCACCCCCAAGGATTGGGGGTAACATCCTTAGGCTAATTCTTCGGGCATGTACCATCGCTCTGATCTAGTAATGCCATGGGAAACAACAGCTTCAACAATAAAATCTTTTCTAGGTGTTATGTGATGCTTTGAGCTACCTGTGATACAACAAGCACGAGAATCAACAAATTAAACCTGGGCGCTCTTATAGAATAAGAGACACCATTATTTTCTTAAAGGCTTCCATAGGTGTTGGACTTGGAGGTTTACAGATTGCTTTGTCTTTCTATCTTTCAGTCATATAGATAGTAGCACTATTGTGATTAGGTAGGGTGTTTGTGTTTACGATTGGAGTGGTCGTTTGCGAGGTAATCTACATTTTGTCGATCAGGTCCTGAATTTTATGCTTCAAGTTGATGCAATCTTCAGTATTGTGTCTGGCCCCACTAGAGTGATAGGCATAAGTCTAGTCTTCTCGAAATAATCATTTCAATGGGTCTACTTGCTTAGTGGCACTAGGTTAACTTATTTGGTGGCACTATATGGATCATACTAATGGCAATCAATCTGTCAAATGGTCGGGTGCACGTTTCAAGCAAAGACGTGAATTACCAAAATCAACCACCTCCGGCCACATGTAATAGGCCATGTCTGATGCTTTAGAGGCTTGTAGACAGTGTGTTATGTGTGGTAGTCGTATTTGGCCTTGTCGACCTCTTCAGTTGGTTTATTTTATTCTTATCGACCGTGTTGTCTTGTTATCAATGTTTATGATATGGGGTTTTTCTTAGTGCAAGTGGCTATATCCTTATTCAGTTGAGTGTGTGTAAGTGGCCTCGTTGTCCTATGAGTTGCTTTATATGTCTTAGGTATCAGGATCGATACGCTCGAGCTATAAACTGCCGAGTGTAGGCCACTCCCCAAGGATTAGGGGTGACACCCTTGGGCTAATTCTTTGTCCATGTACCATCGCCCTGATCTAGTCATGCCATGGGAAACAACAGCTTCAACAACAAATTCTTTTCGTGGTGTTTATGTGATGCTTTGAGCTACTGCGATACAACAAGCACGAGAATCAACAAATTGAACTCCGGGGCACTCTTATAGAGTAAGAGACGCCACTATTTACTCGAGGGCTTCCATAGGTGTTGGACTTGGAGGTTTACAGATTGCCTTGTCTTTCTATCTTTCTCGTCATATAGATAGTAGCACCTTTGTGATTAGGTAGGGGGTCCGTGTTTATGTTTGGAGTAGTCATTTGCAAGGTAATCTCCATTTTGTCGATCGTTCGAATTTTATGAACTCGGGGCACTCTTATAGAGTAAGAGACGCCACTATTTGCTCGAGGGCTTCCATAGGTGTTGGACTTGGAGGTTTGCTGATTGCCTTGTCTTTCTATCTTTCGGTCATATAGATAGTAGCACCTTGTTGTGATTTGCAAGGTAATCTCCATTTTGTCGATCGTGTCCTAAATTTTATGCTTCAAGTTGATGCATTCTTTAGTGTTGTGTGTAGCCCTACTAGAGTGATAGGCACAAGACTGGTCTTCTCGAAAGAATCATTTCCCTAGGTCAACTTGTTTGGTGGCACTATATGGATCATACTAGTGGCACTCAATCATTCAAATGGTCGGGTGCACGTTTCAAGCAAAGGCGTGAATTAACAAAACCAACAACCTTCGGCCACATATAATAGGCCACGCCGATGATTAGAGGCTTGTAGATAGTGTGTAATGTGTGTTAGTCGTATTTGGCCATGTCGACCTCTTCAGTTGGTTTATTATATTTATGTCGGCCTTGTTATCTTTTTATCAATGTTTATGATTTGGGGTTTTTCTGAGTGCAAATGGCTATATATCCATATTCATTTGGGTATGTAAAAGTGGCCTCATTGTCCTATGAGTTGCTTTATATGTCTTAGGTATCAGGATCGATAAGCTCGAGCTATAATGTGCCGAGTGTAGGCCACCCCCCAAGGATTGGGGGTAACACCCCTGGACTATTTCTTCGGCCATGTACCATCGCCCTGATCTAGTCATGCCATGGGAAAAATAGCTTCAACAACAACTTATTATCTACGTGTTATGTGATGCTTTGAGCTACCTGCGATACAACAAGCACAAGAATTAACATATTGAACCTAGGGCACTCTAATAGAGTAAGAGACGCCACTATTTGCTAGAGGGCTTCCATAGGTGTTCGACTTGGAGATTTAGAGATTGCCTTGTCCTTCTATCTTTCGGTCATATAGATAGTTGCACTGTTGTAATTAGGTAGGGGGTATGTGTTTACGTTTGGAGTAGTCATTTGCAAGGTAATCTCCATTTTGCCTATCAGGTGCTGAATTTTATGCTTCAAGTTGAATCAATATTCAGTGTTGTATGTAGCCCTACCAGAGTGATAGGCACAAGACTGGTCTTCTCGAAAGAATCATTTCCCTAGGTCAACTTACTTAGTGGCACTAGGTCAACTTGTTTGGTGGCACTATATGGATTATACTAATGGCACTCAATCATTCAAATGGTCGGGTGCACGTTTCAAGCAAAGGCGTGAATTACCAGAACCAACCACCTCCGACCACATACAATAGGCCACGTCTGATGATTTAGAGGCTAGTAGAGAGTGTGTTATTTGTGGTTGTCATCTTTGGCCTTGTCGACCTCTTCAATTGGTTTATTATATTTATATCGGCCTTGTTGGCTTGTTATCAATGTTTATGATTTGGTGTTTTTCTGAGTCCAAGTGGCTATATCTTTATTCAGTTGAGTATGTGCAAGTGGCTTCGTTGTCCTATGAGTGGATTTATATGTCTTAGGTATCAGGATCGATACACTCGAGCTATAAAGTGTAGAGTGTAGGCCACCCCCCAAGGAATGGGGGTGACTACGTTGGGCAAATTCTTTTTGCGTGTATTATCGCCCTAATCTAGTCATGCCATGGGAAACAACAGCTTCAAAAATAAATTCTTTTCTAGGTGATTATGTGATGCTTTGAGCTACCTGCGATACATCAAGCACAAGAAGCAACAAATTGAACCTGGGGAACTCTTATAGAGTAAGAGACGCCACTATTTGCTCGAGGGCTTCCATAGGTGTTGGACTTGGAGATTTACAGATTGCCTTGTCTTTCTATCTTTCGGTCATATAGATAGTAGCACTGTTGTGATTTGCAAGGTAATCTCCATTTTGTCGATCAGGTCCTGAATTTTATGCTTCAATTTGATGCAATCTTTAGTGTTGTGTGTAGCCCTACCAGATTATAGGCACAAGACTGGTCTTCTCGAAAGAATCATTTCCCTAGGTCAACTTGCTTAGTGGCACTAGGTCAACTTGTTTGGGGGCACTATATGGATCATACTAGTAGCACTCAATCATTCAAATGGTCGGGTGCACGTTTTAAGCAAAGGCGTGAATTATCAAAATCAACAACCTCCGGCCACATACAATAGGCCACGTCTGATGATTTAGAGGCTTGTAAACAGTGTGTTATGTGTGGCAGTCGTATTTGGCCTTGTCGACCTCTTAAGTTGGTATATTATATTTCTATTGGCCTTGTTATCTTGTTATCAATATTTATGATTTGGGGTTTTTCTGAGTGCAAGTGGCTATATATCCATATTCATTTGTGTATGTGTAAGTGGCCTCATTGTCCTATGAGTTGCTTTATATGTCTTAGGTATCAGGATCGATACACTCGAGCTATAAAGTGCCGAGTGTAGGCCACCCCCAAGGATTGGGGGTAACATCCTTTGGCTAATTCTTCGAGCGTTTACCATCGCGCTGATCTAGTAATGCCATGGGAAACAACAACTTTAACAACAAAATCTTTTCTAGGTGTGATGTGATGATTTGAGCTACCTGCGATACAACAAGCACAAGAATCAACAAATTGAACCTGGGGTACTCTAACAGAGTAAGAGACGCCACTATTTGCTCGAGGGCTTCCATAGGTGTTAGACTTGGAGGTTTACAGATTGCCTTGTCTTTCTATCTTTCGGTCATATAGATAGTAGCACTGTTGTGATTAGGTAGGGGGTCTGTGTTTACGTTTGGAGTAGCCATTTGCAAGGTAATCTCCATTTTGTCGATCAGGTCTTGAATTTTATGCTACAAGTTGATGCAATCTTCAGTGTTGTGTGTAGCCCTACCAGAGTGATAGGCACAAGACTGGTCTTCTCGAAAGAATCATTTCCCTAGGTCAACTTGCTTAGTGGCACTAGGTCAACTTGTTTGGTGGCACGATATGGATCTTACTAGTGGCACTCAATCAATCAAATGGCCGGGTGCACGTTTCAAGCAAAGGCGTAAATTACCAAAACCAACCACCTCCGGCCACATACAATAGGCCACGTCTGATGATTTAGAGGATTGTAGACAGTGTGTTATGTGTGGTAGTCATATTTATCCTTGGCGACCTCTTCAGTTGGTTTATTATATTTATATCGGGCTTGTTGGCTTGTTATCAATATTTATGATTTGGTGTTTTTCTGAGTGCAAGTGGCTATATCTTTATTCAGTTGAGTATGTGTTAGTGGCCTCTTTGTCCTATGGGTTGATTTATTTGTCTTAGGTATCAGGATCGATACGCTCGAGCTATAAAGTGTCAAGTGTAGGCCACCCCCCAAGGATTGGTGGTGAGTCCGTTGGGATAATTCTTCGGGCATGTACTATCGCCCTGATCTAGTCATGCCATGGGAAACAACAACTTCATAAATAGATTCTTTTCTAGGTGATTGTGTGATACTTTTAGCTTATTGCGATACAACAAGGACGAGAATCAACAAATTGAACTTGGGGCGCTCTTATAGCGTAAGAGATGCCACTATTTACTTGACGGCTTCCATAGGTGTTGGACTTGGAGGTTTACATACTGCCTTGTCTTTCTATGTTTCGGTCATATAGATAGTAGCACTGTGGTGATTAGGTAGGGGTCTGTTTTAGGTTTGGAGTGGTCGTTTGCAACGTAATCTCCATTTTGTCGATCAGGTCCAGAATTTTGGGCATCAAGTTAATGCAATCTTCAGTGTTGTGTGCCGCCCTACCAGATTGATAGGCACAAGACTGGTCTTCTCGAAAGAATCATTTCCCTTGGTCAACTTGCTTAGTGGAACTAGATAAACTTGTTTGGTGGCACTATATGGATTATACTAGTTGGACTCAATCTTTCAAATGGTCGGGTACACGTTTCAAGTGAAGGTGTGACTTACCAAAACAATCCACCTTCGGCCATATACAATAGGGCACGTCAGATGCTTTAGAGTCTTGTAGACAATGTGTTATGTGTGGTAGTCGTATTTGGCCTTGTCGACCTCTTCAGTTGGTTTATTATATTTATGTCAGCCTTGTTGTCTTGTTATCAATGTTTATGATTTGGTGTTTTTCTGAGTGCAAGTGGCTATATATCCTTATTCATTTGAATATGTGTAGGTGGCCTCGTTGTCCTATGAGTTGCTTTATATGTCTTAGGTATCAAGATCGATACGCTCGAGCTATAAAGTGCCGAGTGTAGGCCACCCCCGAAGGATTTGGGGTGACACCCTTGGTCTAATTCTTCAGCCGTGTACCTTCGCCCTGATCTAGTCATGCCATGGGAGATAACAACTTCAACAACAAATTCTTTTCTAGGTGTTATATGATGCTTTGAGCTACCTGTGATACAACAAGCATGACAATCAACAAATTGAACCTGGGGCATTCTTATAGAGTAAGAGACGCCACTATTTGCTCGAGGGCTTCCATAGGTGTTGGACTTGGAGGTTTATAAATTGCCTTGTCTTTCTATCTTTCGGTCATATAGATAGTAGCACTATTGATAGTAGCACTATTGTGATTAGGTAGGGGGTCTGTGTTTACATTTGGAGTGGTCCTTTGCAAGGTAACCTCCATTTTGTCGATCAGGTCCTGTATTTTATGCTTCAAGTTGATGCAACCTTCAGTGTTGTGTGTCGCCCTACCAGAGTGGTAGGCATAAGACTGGTCTTCTCAAAAGAATTATTTCCCTGGGTCAACTTACTTAGTGGCACAAGATCAACTTGTTTGGTGGCACTATATGGATTATACTAGTTGCACTCAATCTTTAAAATGGTCGGGTGCACGTTTCAAGCAAAGGCATGAATTACCAAAACCAACCACCTTCGGCCACATACAATAGGGCACGTCCGATGCTTTAGAGTCTTGTAGACAGTGTGTTATGTGTGGTAGTCGTATTTGGCCTTGTCGACCTCTTCAGTTGGTTTATTATATTTATGTCGGCCATGTTGTCTTTTTATCAATGTTTATGATTTGGGGTTTTTCTGAGTGCAAGTGGCTATATATCCTTATTCATTTGAGTATGTGTTAGTGGCCTCGTTGTCCTATTAGTTACTTTATATTTCTTAGGTATCAGATCGATATGCTCGAGCTATAAAGTGCCGAGTGTAGGGCACCCCCCTAGGATTGGGGGTGACACCCTTGGACTAATTCTTCGGCCGTGTAACATCGCTCTGATCTAGTCATGCCGTGGGAAAAAATAACTTCAACAACAAATTCTTTTCTAGGTGTTATGTGATGCTTTGAGCTACCTGCGATACAACAAGCACAAGAATCAACATATTGAACCTGGGGCACTCTTATAGAGTAAGAGACGCCACTATTTGCTCGAGGGCTTCTATAGGTGTTGGACTTGGAGGTTTACAGATTGACTTTTCTTTCTATCTTTCGGTCATATAGATAGTAGCACTGTAGTGATTGGGTTGGGGGTCTGTGTTTACGTTTGGAGAGGTTATTTGCAAGGTAATATCCATTTTGTCGATCAGGTCCTGAATTTTATGCTTCAATTTGATGCAATCTTCAGTGTTGTGTGTAGACCTACCGGGGAGATAGGCAAAAAACTGGTCTTCTCGAAAGAATCATTTCCCTGGGTTAACTTCCTTAGTGGCACTGGGTCAACTTGTTTTGTGGCTCTATATGGATCATACTAGTGGCACTTAATCTTTCAAACAGTCGGGTGCACGTTTCAAGAAATGGCGTGAATTACCAAAACCTACCACCTCCGGCCACATACAATAGGGCACGACAGATGCTTTAGAGGCTTGTTGACAGTGTGTTATGTGTGGTAGTCGTATTTGGCCTTGTCGACCTCTTCAGTTGGTTTATTATATTTCTGTTGGCCTTGTTATCTTGTTATCAATGTTTATGATTTGTGGTTTTTCTGAGTGCAAGTGGCTATATATCCATATTCATTTGAGTATGTGTAAGTGGCCTCATTGTCCTATGAGTTGCTTTATAGGTCTTAGGTATCAGGATCGATACACTCGAGCTATAAAGTGTCGAGTGTAGGCCACCCCCCAAGGATTGGGGGTAACATCCTTAGGCTAATTCTTCGGGTGTGTACCATCGCGCTGATCTAGTAATTCCATGGGAAACAACAGCTTTAACAACAAAATCTTTTCTAGGTGTTATGTGATGCTTTGAGCTACCTGCGATACAACAAGCACAAGAATTAACAAATTGAACCTGGGGTACTCTAACAGAGTAAGAGACGCTACTATTTGCTCGAGGGCTTCCATAGGTGTTAGACTTGGAGGTTTACAGATTGCCTTGTCTTTCTATCTTTCGGTCATATAGATAGTAGCACTGTTGTGATTAGGTAGGGGGTCTGTGTTTACGTTTGGAGTAGCCATTTGCAAGGTAATCTCCATTTTGTCGATAAGGTCCTGAATTTTATGCTTCAAGTTTATGTAATCTTCAGTGTTGTGTGTAGCCCTACCAGAGTGATAGGCACAAGACTGGTCTTCTCGAAAGAATCATTTCCCTAGGTCAACTTGCTTAGTGGCACTCAATCATTCAAATGGTCGGGTGCACGTTTCAAGCAAAGGCGTAAATTACCAATACCAACCACCTCCGGCCACATACAATAGGCCACGTCTGATGATTTAGAGGATTGTAGACAGTGTGTTATGTGTGGTAGTCGTATTTATCCTTGGCGACCTCTTCAGTTGGTTTATTATATTTATATTGGCCTTGTTGGCTTGTTATCAATGTTTATGATTTGGTGTTTTTCTGAGTGCAAGTGGCTATATCTTTATTCAGTTGAGTATGTGTTAGTGGCCTCTTTGTCCTATGGGTTGATTTATTTGTCTTAGGTATCAGGATCGATATGCTCGAGCAATAAAGTGTCGAGTGTAGGCCACCCCCCAAGGATTGGGGGTGAGTCCGTTGGGCAAATTCTTCGGGCATGTACTATCGCCCTGATCTAGTCATGCCATGGGAAACAACAACTTCATAAACAAATTCTTTTCTAGGTGATTATGTGATACTTTTAGCTAATTGCGATACAACAAGCAGTAGAATCAACAAATTGAACTTGGGGCGCTCTTATAGAGTAAGAGATGGCACTATTTGCTTGAGGGCTTCCATAGGTGTTGGACTTGGAGGTTTACATACTGCCTTGTCTTTCTATGTTTCGGTCATATAGATAGTAGCACTGTGGTGATTAGGTAGGGGGTCTGTTTTAGGTTTGGAGTGGTCGTTTGCAAGGTAATCTCCATTTTGTCGATCAGGTCCAGAATTTTGGGCATCAAGTTAATGCAATCTTCAGTGTTGTGTGTCGCCCTACCAGATTGATAGGCACAAGACTGGTCTTCTCGAAAGAATCATTTCCCTTGGTCAACTTGCTTAGTGGAACTAGATAAACTTGTTTGGTGGCACTATATGGATTATACTAGTTGGACTCAATCTTTCAAATGGTCGGGTACACGTTTCAAGTGAAGGCGTGACTTACCAAAACAAACCATCTTCGGCCACATACAATAGGGCACGTCAGATGCTTTAGAGTCTTGTAGACAATGTGTTATGTGTGGTAGTCGTATTTGGCCTTGTCGACCTCTTCAGTTGGTTTATTATATTTATGTCGGCCTTGTTGTCTTGATTTCTCCATAAAAAATAACCAAAGGTGTGTGGAGGATGGATACCTCGGCATATTACAAGTCCTTTGCTGAGGAGGTAAGGGTCCTCGGTGAGGTTGATCTTTGACATTATGATCAGAGTAATATATTTTTTCTTCATTCAATTCATTAGAAACCCCTATCGCTGCTGCTAAAAACCTTAACAATGCAACATGACTACAAGGTATTAAACATTGGAGATGCCTTAAAGGGGGAAATACTTCATTATCACTTTATCTCTAAAACATTAATTTTACTAAAGTTTGTTACTTCAGTTAGAAAGGATCCAGAAGTTGGTTGGGTGCCGAAAATCCCCAATTAGGTGGAAAACTCTTATATACAGTCTTTTATTTTACAATCAATAATTTTTTATTTTCTTGTTTAAGTTTTAACTTTGTCGTTCGTCATTTTCCGAAGGTTATTTAAAAATGAGGATTATATGATTTAGAAGAGAGGGAAATGATCCCCTCTAGTTATTTTTTTGTGCCTTGTATTAAAATTTATCTACAAAAGTTCTAATCTTGCATTAATTATATATTACATTTATTTTTATCCATTTTTACACTTTGTTCTTTTATTTTTGTGCCGTAGCAATAGGACACAAAAAAATTCTTGTTTCTTTTCCAACCTTAATTTACTTGGTTATTATTTATTTTTTGATTGGTTAAGGCAATACATAATTTTTTTATTATTCTTATTATTTAATTTTGCTATAATGTTATTATGCATTTATTTTAAGATCCAATCCTTTGAAAGTTACTTTAACACGTGATGAGAAAATGACAAAATTGGTCCCTTTTGTTTGGGGATATGCTCAAAGTTGTCCGTTAACTACACTATTAAGCAGTTTTGGTCATTTAAGTTTGTAAAAAGTGAGCATTTTTTTTAATCTGTCAAGTATTAAAACAAACTGTCTGTTAGATTTTAGGAAAGTAGTGAATAAAGGATTTAACCAGGAACACAAAGTCCTATTAAATCTAAAAAATTGTCTTGACGCCAAAAAATAGAATACATAGCAGACGTTGCACCTCAAAAAGTTGCAACAAACTTTAAAAATAGACTAAAAATAGTAAAATTGCACTCCAAATGTCGATTCACGTGAGATACTTTTTATTCTTACCGTTTATGTCAAATCTAATTGATAGAGATTATTAAATATTTAGTGGAAATTAAAAGTTCTTATATTTTACAAATTTAAAGGACCAAACAACTATGAAGCATTTTTAAAGAAAGACTTTGACCTACCACTTAACACGAGGGACCATTTTTGTTAATTTTCTTAACATGTGACACACATTTCCATGAAGATCAGTAATTGTAAGAGGTATGATCTTGTCACACCTTAAATCGGAGGGGCACGACCAGTACCCGGGCCTTAATTATCGGGAACCAACATATATGTATGCCTTAAGAACAAATGGTTTGTCAAGGCCGCCATGATAGACTGAATTGAATCAAGAAGTTAAACACAGTGGTCGGTACCAACATGAGATTCGTGAATATATTAATAAAGGCTGATAAGGCCACTATCAAAGTTTATACATCAAAACATATGCCGATAAGGCCATACATGACATCTATATACAAGTCATAGTCTACAAGTCTCTAAGAGTGACATAAATATCATAGGGTCGGGACAGGGCCCCTCCATTCCCATAATATGTACAAAAAGAGCATACCAATTTGGCACAACAACTTGTAGACAAATGGAGTGCGACAACACCATGCTAAGCTGAGGGCCTATTAAGGAGGAGCATCTGTCCATCTACATAAACTTGCGGATATGAAATGCAGCACCCCCACAGAAAAACGTCAGTACGAATAAAGTACTGGATATGTAAGGCAAGTAAGGACGTCAAAGTACAAGAGAGATAAGGAGGGTCAATCTATAACATTGAAGATCCCACTGTGGGCCATGACATGCATATGTATACTGCATATGCATATATCACGCCATCATACATATATATGAGTATGTAACACCATCAAGCCTCTGTCACACCCCGCACTTTTGTAGGTGATCGAGTGTGTAGTTAGTCAATTTGAGATCTGACAACTTAAGACCATTTTCGAAGGTCACCTATGGTTTAATAGATTTTAAGATGGTGTAGGAAAGTTTACAGGTCAATTGGATTAAAGGAAACACTCCTCAACAATGTTTGATGAAGTTAGTGCGATATGCTAAGCATTCTGCATCGTGGGAGCCCGTCTGCCTCTTTGATTGGGGAAGCATTTCAATAAACCCCATAGCCACTACATTGCCCCATTTTGTGGTGGGAGATGCGGCCGTAGATGGTTATCTGCTCGCATACCCAACCGTATATGTGAGGCAGTGTAAAGTACTTATTTAAGCTAAGATCGGGGGCTCATTTGTTAAGTAATTTTTTGACCTAAGTAGATCTAAAATTCTTCCAAGACCTTATAAAGGCTTCTCTATCATTGAGGAACATATCCATGTGTGTATGAAGTCATCTATTTCTTGGAAGATCAAGAACACCTTGTAGTCATCTCTAGCTTGTTGTTGAAGTTGAGTATTTTGAGCTGAGGGAAGATAGAGTCCTAAGATACCAAGGTCGTCCATACATTCCAGATGTATCAGGATTTCGAGATAAGATTATGGTTGAGGTACATTAATCTCGGTACAATATTCATCAAGGATCAACGAATATGTACCATTATATAAAACAAATCTACTGGTGAAACGATATGAAGAAAAATATTGCCGAGTTTATGGCACAGTGTCCCAACTGTCAGTAGGTGAAGATAGAGCACCAGAAGCCCAGTGGGATAACACAAAATATTTATATCCCAACGTGGATATGGGAAGTGATTAATATGGACTTCGTTACAAGTTTACCACGTTCCTATCAGAAGTTTGATTCTATATGGGTGATTGTTGATAGGCTGATGAAATCATCCCACTTCTGGCCAGTAAATACTACGTATACGGCTAAAGATTATCTAAGATATATATTGATGAAATAGTACGACTCCATGGTGTGCCAATGTCGATTATAGCAGACAGAGGATCCAGTTTACAGATAACTTCTTGATATCCTTCCAAAAAGGTTTGGGGACTCAAGTTAATATTAGTATATCTTTTCAGCCCCAAATAGATGGCCAAGCGGAACACACTATTTAGAATCTGGAGTATATGTTGAGAGTATGTGTGTTAGACTTTAAAGGGAGTTAGGATGACCACATGCCTCTGATAGTGTTTGCCTATGATAACAACTACCATTCGAGAATCAAGATGGCTTCTTACGAGGCCTTGTATGGACGTAAGTGCAGATCAATAATAGGGTGGTTAGAGGTTGGTGAGACAGAGCTTTTAGGACCAGATTTTGGCAAGTAGGTCGTACAGAAGGTGAATAATATTCATGAGTGACTGTTAATAGCTCAGAGTCGCCAAAAGTCATTTTCGGACGTTCCTCATTATGACCTTGAGTTTTATATTAATGATTGGGTGTTCTTGAAAGTTTCACCTATGAAAGGCGTGATGCGATTTAGTAAGAAGGGAAAGTTGAGTTCAAGGTATATCGGGCATTACAAGATCATTCGTAGAATAATCTAAGTGGCCTATGAGTTAGACTTATCCTCAGAGTTAGAGGCGGTGCATCCAGTCTCTATGTATCTATGCTAAAGAAGTGCATCGAGGACCCATCTCGGATTGTTCAATTAGATGATGTTCAAGTCACTTAGAACCTATCTTACGAGGAGATTCTCATGGCTATATTAGATCGTCAGGTCCGCAAGCTGAAAACTAAGGAGGTAGCCTCCATGAAAGTACTGAAGAGGAACAAGAATCGAGAAGAGATAACTTGGGAAGCAGAGAAGGCAATGAGGAGAAAGTAGCCTCACTTGTTCTAGACAGGAGATGTGATTCAAAGTAAGGCATCATAGCTTATTCAGAGTCAGTTGAGGTGAGTTCCAATACCCCTGCATTTATATTGATATTTGATAGCTAGTGAGACTAGCATTGTGTTATATCTTCAAGTATGACCATGTGTGCCATATAGTATGTTCATATTGGACTTTGGGTATGGTTCTAGTAAAATCAACCCCTTTTAGTTTTTGCTCTACCTCATTGATTGAATCATTTGAATTTTCTTTGTATTAATCCTCTCCTCCCGGGGTTTGGAAGAAGATAGTCTTGCGAAAGAATATCTTCTCGAGGAAGACTCAAATTTGGACCTTAAAAACTTTAAGTCAATCGATCCATCGAGGTATTGAATTACTTGTTCAATGTTAGAGCTCTCTGGTTCTAATTTTGGTTGGGTGATGGCATCAAAGTTCCATTCATCTTTAGATACGATTTCATTCCATTTAAGTATTCGAGGACAAAGATGTTGCTATGCTCTTGGTTTGCTTCCATAAGCATAGTAATTCCTTTCTTACTCATTAATTTTGTCTTTAGAGCTAACGTTGTTTTGATTAGTCTATAATATACTCTATATACTATAGCTATTTCTCTGGTGTTATCTTTGCTATTCATATTTTTAGTTTTAATATTTAATGTTAATGTATCCATAACATTTTGGTCATTGATATTCACCGAAAAGTTTGGATAACAGTTAAAATATACTAGGCCACATGCTAAATTACTTCTTAGAACTCCTAACAAGGAGTCATCAAAGTTTAGTAGCCTGTCATCTCTTAATAAGAGACAAATGGGTGTGTCTAAACCTAAACGATAGAAAGGTTTGACCACAACTTGGACAAGTCCTATAAGGAGGAAGTTATAATCCTTTTTATATCTATTTATGTCATGTGCTGCAAATAGCTTAACTATTTTTTTAGAATTATTAATAGCTATTGTGGATTCACATGTTTTTATATTATACCTTTTTATAAAATCAAATCTTCCTGTCTCATATATAGAATTGAAAGATTCTTTTGGAATATTCCAATTATGTAAATTGTGTTCTACCTTGGCTATCTTAGTAGTCAAGGTAGAGAGATTCTCAATATTTAAGTTGTTTTGTTTTTCTGAAATACACATTTATAATTGTCCTGTTGATATATTTAAAATAGTTAATGCTTCGTCTATCTGTCTTTGTTGAATGGATATCTTATGATTGATATTAAGAAAATTATGATATAAAGCTACTATTTTATCGAAGATTTCCTTTTTAGCTATTTGTTTGGTATAACAATCTAGTGTTTCAGAAGGTACTAAATTTTTATAATAATTTATTTCATTTAGTGTCTGAGTTCTTAACATTTTATATTCAGCTCTATTTTTTAAACATACCCATTTGAGGGAATTGGCATACCTAATTTCTTCAAACGTAGGATGGGTTTTCATTAAATATTCTTGACTTTAAGAGGATTTTTTCTTTGAGGAAGAAGCTACTATCCTTAGAGCTATTGTTCTATATGTATACCTTTAGATATTCTATATTGTTAGACTCTCTATGCTGACCTTAGTGGATATTCTTTGCTTAAGTTCTGCTATTCTTAATAGTAGGTATCTGACGGGTATTATCTCTCCTAATTTCTCTTGGCGACGGGATCACCAACCAGGTCTGGCTCTAGAACTCTTATGTGGCTTACGAGCTAATCCAACGGCACTTTCAGGCTAACCAACATCTAATTCGGGAATTATTCGGATACCTCACACGTATGGATAGAGAATAACCACCTTTTACTAAATGCTAAGAGTACAGATTTAAGTAGAGGATAACAACTAGGTAAGGATAGAGATGAACAGTAACAGAGTATCAAAAGAACATAACTTCTAGATAATACTGCTCTAGGATAGTAGGATGAGTTTATCTACTCATACTTGACAATTGATGGTGACTTTGTTCAGCTACCTGTAGTGAATGCACATTCGCAACGACCCATCTTTCCTCCGTATGAACGATACCGGTGCACCCCAAGGTGAGGTACTATCTTGCAATTTCCTCATCCATATAGTTTAGATAAAACTTTAAAAAGTTCAAGCACAACTAAGAGAGAGAGTATCTTACCATATCCATCAAGAATAAACTCCAGCAAAGACCTTTCTCAACTCACAAGAACCCTCAATCCAACAACAATAAGAGAGAGAAGGCAACTATGATCTTCTTGATCTTTTAAGGGTGAAATCACCTTGTAACCTTGTTGAATCTCCCTAGATGATAGGAGAACTTTGGAGAGAACACCTAGGAGTGTTTAGGGTCTGAAAGTCGTAATAAATGGGGTCTAAAGTCTAGCCACCACTTTATATGGGAGTTTAAACATTTCCACCGCCAAAGTAGGTCCCAAGGGAGCTGCTTTGCAGCGTGTGTTTAAAATGTGCATAACATCTAGTACAGAGCTCTAATTAACAAACAATTTGTTGAGTAGGAAATTAGAGTCTATGAACTTATATTTTGATATATTATGAACCCCGTAACACCTTATACATTTGGAGATATACCTCCATAAATCTTGGATAAAATCTTATCCATAATTCTTCCCACCTTTCCCTAAATTTAGACAAACTTAATTTCTTCACTTTGTTTAGCCCCGAATTCTCATGAAACTTACTTCAAAATTTGTTTTAAAATATTCCCTTAATCTTGTGGAGGTGTACTAACCTCTCTGAGTCATATTGATCTCGTTCAGAGCTTACGTCAACTAACTCACGATGCAGCTTAGCGTGCGAAATTATGGAATATAACATCGAAGTAGTGGTGGAGGACATATGTTCATTGTTTGCCCATGGGGATGGCTCCACTAACTTGGGTTAGGTTCTACCGGGTCTTCTTAGACAAGTATGTTCTGTTGAGCTTGCGATTGTTCAAACGTGATGAGTTTCAAGAGATTGGTCAGGGCCATTCTATAGTTGCATAGTATGAGAATCGCTTTCATGCCTTATCGCATTATGCAACACCATTGCTCCCTATTGAGGCTGAGCGAGTGAGATGATCTATTCGAGGATTGAGTATTCCGCTCTAGTGCCATATTGCATTTGGTGGCTTTGGGGTCTTCTTTTGAGACTGTGGTAGAGCATTCTAGGATGGTGAAGTCCGTGAGAGGCAGATTATTTAGATATGAGCCCGATAAAAGGGCGAGGTGACATGGTCATTTTAGTGGTTCTATTTCCCATGGTTTTTGGTATTAGGTCATATCAGCAGTTGCAGCTCAGTCGACCAGTCTAGGCTACAAATTACTTATGGTTACAGTGGGGGCTTGTAATCCAGGGGTTTTTAGTCTATATATTCTGATCGTGGTGGTTTGGGTTCTTCTGTCTTTATTCATCAGTCCTCAGTGGCCAGGACCTGTTTTGAGTGAGTGTGGAGAGGTTGGGAATTTGAAAAGGGATTGCCCTAGATTTAAATTGAGTGCATCCCAAGCACCCATGACTCTATCACAGCCATCTAGAGGTGGTAGTTAGAGTATTCGGGGAGGATCTTATTCAGGTCATGGTGGCCATCAATATGGGCAAAGTGGATCCCAATGGGGGAGAGATGTAGTTTGTTCGGGCTGAGGTGTCTCACAAGGTACTCAGTTTGAGGTAGGATGCACCCACTACTATGCATTCCCTAGTAGGTTCGATGCTAAGGCATCTGATACAGTCATCACAAGTATCATCTATGTCAATCATCAGTTTGCTACTACATTATTTAATCTAGGGTCTATATTATCTTATAGACGCCTATATTTTTGTTAAATTGGAGATATGGTGTGGTATGCTTGATATTCGTATTCGTGTATCTATACCAGCTAGTAATTCTGTGATTGTAGATATAGTATATCGCATGTGTGTAGTTACTTTCATGGGCATGACACTTGGGTAGATTTGGTTATCTTAGATATGGTGGATTTTGATGCTATCTAGTGTATGGATTGGCTATCACCATATCACGCGATTCTAGATTGCTATTCTAAGACGGTCACGCTAGCTATGCCTGGTTTTCCGAGCTTAGAGTAGAGAGGTGCTCCTAGCCCTGCTCCTAGGAAGGTTATTTCTTATATTCGGGATAGAAAGTTAGTGCACTAGGGTTGTTTGTTTTATATTTATCATATTCGGGACACGAGTGCAGAGACTTCTTCTCTTGATTTTGTTCTTGTAATTAGTGAGTTCGCAGAGGTTTTTTCTTCAAATTTATCGGGTATGCTGCTAGATAGTGACATTGAATTCTGTATTGACCTCGAGTCGAGTACTCAACCTATTTCTATTCCTTTGTACCATTTGGATCTAGCAGAGTTCAGAGAGTTGAATGAGCGACATCAGGATTTGTTGAGCTCCATGGGGTGCTCCTATCTGTTTTGTAAATATGAAGGATTGCACCATATGTATGTGCATTAATTATAGGCATTTGAACAAGGTCACTATCAGAAACAATTACTCGATTCCGCATTTGACTCAGAAGGAGGTTCTGTTCCAGTGGTCCATTGAGTGTGAGCAGAGTTTTCAAAAGCTCAAGACACATTTTGACCACAACCCTTATTTTATCCCTTTCGGTGGAGAGAAAAGACTCTACTATGTATTTTAATTCTTCTAGGATTGTTTTGGGTTGTATGTTGATGCAGAAGGGTAATGTGATTTCTTATGCATTGAGGCAGTTGAAGGTGCACGAGAAAAATTACCCTATTCATGATTTGGAATTGGCTGCTATTTTGTTTGCTCTAATGATTTGAAGGCATTATCTTTATGGTGTCTATTATGAGGTATATATACCAATCGCCGCAGTCTTTAGCATGTATTTAGCCAGAGGGATATGAATTCTAGGCAGCATCGGTGGACAGAGTTTGTTGAAGGATTATGACATAACCATTTTGTATCATATAGGCAAGGACAACGTGGTGGTGGATACCTTGAGCCGAAAGGCAGTCAGTATAGGGAGTTTTGTTTGTTTGGTTGTTTCTGAGTGTCCTTTGGCATTGAAGGTCCAGTCTCTAGCCAACCATTTTATGAGACTTCATATTTCGAATTTAGGTAGGATTTTGGCTCTTGTGAAGGTGAGGTCATTTCTTTTGTATTAGATTCGGGTTCACCAACATAATTATGTGAAGTTCAGCAAGATTTTAAGAAAAGGTGATGAGTGGCAAGGCCAAGGAGGCATGATTGATAGTCAGGGCATTCTGAGGATCAAGGGTAGAGTGTGTGTGCCTTATGTGGGAGATTTGGCCAGATTATTATGGAGGGCCCCCATAGCTCTAGGTATTCGATTCATCCAGGTGCTACTAAGATGTACCGTAATTTGAGGTAGAACTACTGGTAGGGGAGGATGAAGAGAGACATTACTAATTTTGTGTCTCGGTGTTAGAATTTTCAACAGGTCAAGTACGACCATTAGTAACCCGATGGTGTGTATCAAAGGATGCCCATTCCTGAGTGGAAGTGGGAGAGGATTGTTATCGATCTCATTGTGGGATTGCCCAAGACTTTGGGCAAGTTTAATGTTATTTGGGTCATTGTTGATATACTGATCAAGTCCACGCATTTCATTCCAGTTCAGATGACTTATAATGCATAGAAGTTGGCTAAGATCTACATCTATGAGATTGTTCATCTTCATTGGGTTCTTATTTCTATCATCTCGGATCGGGGTACTCAGTTTACTTTATATTTATGGCGGACTTTGTAGAGAGAGTTGGGTACTCGCTTGGATCTCAGTACATCGTTTCATCCTCAGACCGATGGTCAGTTCGAGAAGACTATTCAGGTATTGAAGGACATGTTGGGATCTTGCGTGATTGATTTTGGTGGTCACTGGGACCAGTTCTTACCCTTGGTAGAGTTTGAATACAACAACAACTATCATTCTATTATCAATATGGTACCGTTCGAGGCCTTGTATTATAGGAGATGTCAATCTCTAATTGGTTGGTTTGATGCATTCGAGGTCTATCCTAGGGGTACTAATTTGTTAAGGGATTCATTGGAGAGAGTGAATATGATCTAAGACAAGCTCCTGGCAGTAGTGCAGAGTAGGAAGAAAAAGTATGCAGACTGGATGGTCTAAGACATAGAGTTTATGGTTGGTGATAAGGTTCTTCTTAAGGTCTCACCTATGAAGGGTGTCATAAGATTTGGCAAGAGAGGGAAGTTGAGTCCGAGATATATTAGACCATTCAAGATTCTTCAGAGAGTTGGGGAGATGGCATATCAGTTGGCTCTGCCACCAAGTCTGTCAAGCATTCATCCAATTTTCCATGTGACTATACTGAAGAAATGTCATACTGATGGTTCTTATATCATCTAGTGGGGCTCCGTATTGCTTGACCAGAATTTAGAGTTTGAGGAGAAGCTTGTGGATATTTTAGACGGATAAGAGGAAGTTGAGATCAAATGAGATAGCATATGTGAAGGTTCAGTGGAGGTATCGTGATGTAGAAGAGGTCACTTAGGAAATCGAGTATGATATGCAGAGCAGATATCTTGGCTTGTTTGCTACTTCCGATATGTTTTCTTTGTTTGTATCTCTCCATTCGAGGATGAATGTTTGTTTAATTGATATCTAATGTAATGACCTGTCTGGTCATTTTTAGCTACAAACTCTTATTTTCATATTTTACCTTTCCTGTAGTCACTTCGTGGGGTTTTTGATGCATGGGGATGGGTGACACAGATCCCAAGGTCCATTTATATGATTTTCAAATGAAAAACCCAAAACTAGAAACTTGGAGTTGGTTATATTGACTCAATGTTGATTTTTTGATAGATGGGTTCATTTCCAGGTTCTATCACTTACGCAAGTACCGGATGGTAATTTATGACTTATTCGAGTATTTCGTTCGCTTCCTAAGGCAATCAGATGTGTGTTTTGGCTTTATTTGTGAAATTTAGATATTTGGTTTTCCCAGTCAATTCTTTAGAAAAATATGCATTAACTTAGATAAAATGTGAAATTTGAGGGTACAAGTAAGTTCGTAGCACTGTTTGCCATTGACGAGTATATTTGGTTTGTGTTCGGTGGGTCTCTTGATTGTTTTGGAGGTTTGATGGAAGTTTGGATTGTTTATCCTATTCTAGTGTCTGCTCCAGCGTAACCTATTTATGCTCCGGCGTGTCCGCCCTGGCGGGAGGTTGGCTCGCCAAAGAAAGGGCTTGGAAAATGTCGATTTCCACCATAGTGGAGGGTCAATCCACAGGGGTGAGCCCACTCTGCAGAGTTATGCTTGTCGTGGCGCTAATGCGAGGTGTCAAGTGACATCGCCTTAGCGGAGGTTTTTTCTGCTGCAACGGGGTCGCTCTAGTGGAGTCAATTCCGCTAGGGCATTAGTACTGTATCAGGTGTCCTATAAAATCTCCTAGGTCAGAAATCTCTTCCCAATTTTGAATATCTCAAACCAGCGCCGCGTTGGAGCAATTTCAATCTTTCGGTAAGAGTTTCTTTCATTTATTGACTTAAGTTTATGATTCTAAGTTCATTAAATGTGATGTAGTGTGTATTAAGTTGGGGAAAGATGATTGGGAGTTTCTATTACATTAGGAGAGTTATGCTAATGTTTCTAATAAAGGTTTATAGATAAAATTATGTTAATATCATGAATTAGGATTGGATTATGTTTGATTATCATGTTGTAAGTCTTAATTTGGTTGTAGAAACCTATTTTAAATTGGGGGAAATCTAGGGTTTCAAATTGGGGCTTTTTAATTATTGTTCAATTAAAGGTTCTAATGTGTTTAGATTTCCAACTAACTTAAGGATATGATTACCTAGAGTAATAATGGTTTTTGGGTATTAAAGTTTGAGTCTTGGTAAAGTTGGCCTAGGGTCGATAATTGTAGTCTTGCTTGTTAAAGGTTATGTCCTTATTGTTATGTGAGCTTCATATTAACGAATAGTATATTTGTGGATAGACTTCGACCATCACGAGGTGCAAAGGAAGGCAACGGATGTCACCGAGGCTTGATCGCAAAACACTCATGTTCGGCCCCGAGGTAGGCTATGGTTTAATTTTTTGAGATATCGATAAAAGTGAGTAATTATTTATAAATACTGAGGTGTATTGGGAATTTTTGGGGGTTCCACTCAGACGGTTGCGATGAACTTCTAAGTGGGTACCATTGTTGAACTGTGATAATAAGGTTTGGAGAATTAGCCTTGTGTTGTTTTCTACTGTTGATTATTTAGGCTTGTCGCTATATGTGGCCTTGTCGCCATAGTTGTTGATATGTTTACTCATCACACATGATTTCGATATGATATCCTGGATTGTACATGGATTTGTATATCTGCATTGAATCTTTGAAATCATGTGATGCTTTATCTCTTTATTTGGTTTCATCTCATTATATCTTGCCTTTATTGTCATTTGCAGTCATACACTTATGGTTTTATGATATTGATATGAGAGTGGTATGGATATGTTGTGGGCCCAAGGGGCCTGAAAGGTAGGAACAGTTATGAGATTATGGTAACAGTGAGATGATATTGATATGCGGGGATCGGAGTTGTATGCCTCCAACATGATATTATTAGAGCCAAGAGCTAGGCTCTGTGATCTGACGAGTTATTCCGGAGCGGAGGGGTATATGGAATTCGCATATTCTCTATGGGTGTACGAATCATAATAAAACCTTGGCGTACTATTTACCGGGATTGAAAAGGTACTTTGCATATGTAATGCATTCATATCATACATATTTATGTCATCTCATTTAATAGTAGTGTATGGACTTGTATTTGAAGTGATTATTGATGACTTGAATAACTTCTGGATATGAAAGGAATATACTTGTTACTTGACACTTGAGTTGTTGTGAAACTCTTTGGAAACTGGATTATGTGAGTAATTATGAACTCTTATTGAAATAAGAAAACATGTAAACTTTGTGAATCATTACGTGACTATGTGACCTTACTTGTATTATTGAATTGATTAGAATAGGATTTCTTGGTCTCAACTTGGTATTTATCTCTGATTATGTACCTTGCATCGTTGTCAGCCTATGATGTCTACAGGGGTACGATGTGTACTCATGTTACACTTGCTGCATCTTTCCTTGATATAGATACAGACTCGACGACTAGCTCGAGACCGCGTGGCTGAGTTCGAGCGGTGGATCCCCAGATATCAGGGTGAGGATGCCTTTTCCAGTATGCCCTGGATTGCTCTATCTCCTTTACTGTCGTTATATTTTGACGAAGAGACATGTCTTCCGACTTCAACATTATGTATTCGGTTTGGCACTTGATGCCATTGATTTTCAGACTTATATTAGTGTATTAGAGCTCTTGTACTCATAGACTAGATCATTTGGTTTTTTTTGGATGTATCAGACTTATGTAGTATTTTTATTTCTTCCGCATTTACTTATGTCATATCATGGTAATGATTGGGAAGTGGTTCGCGTATGAGGTGCGATTATGTAGGTGCCACCACGACTCCTGAAAAGGGTGTTGAAATTAGTGATAGATAATTAAGGTGGATTCCTTAGTTTGTTATTGAACCCAATTCCATCAATTTCATAATTGAGTTGTTCACTTGTTGATTTGTTTGAATCATCTCTTTTGTTGAAATTTAATAGTATATGTTCTTTTGGTTGAATTCAATTGAGAGGGTTTGGATTTCATATATTCATGTTTGTCCATAATTCATTACCAATCGGATTTTGCTTCTATCCTTCTCTTCTCATCTCCAATTTCTATCTATCTTTTATTCTGCATTTTTGAATTGTCTTGTGTTTCCTTGAGTCTCCGAAGTCGATTCTTATCATTAAAGCTTGAGGTACTTCAACGGTGGATGATCTATTAATGGTGAATGACTCACAAATGATTTGAAACTTCAGATTTAAACTCTACTAACACTAGGGAACTCAAATATAGTGTTAGATTTAACAAACAAACACAAAATATTTGGGGTTTTCGATTTTTGGAATTTCAAATTTTTGTTTGAATTTCATTTTTTTTTGTAGAAATCAAATCCCAAGACTAGATTTGATATAACAAACTTATTCTAGGATCTGATACAAATTGATACAATAAAAGATATGGAAAAATAAGAAATTAACAAGAAAAGTAAAGCATAGATAGATTGACACTAAAATAAACACAATTTGGCAACTAAAGCTCTATAATAGCTAAAACCTCGAAATTAGTGTTCAACAAGCACCAACCTCTTAGGATGACCTCAAGGGAACCAATGTCCTAAGCAACCAATCCTCTCATAAATAAAGTTCAATAACAGCTTTAACAGGATCTCAACACTTAAACTCTCAAAGGAGTATCAAAATATCTCAATTCAACATAATCTACCTAATGCAATAAACTAAAGTCATACCTATAGACAGCTCTGAAAGAAAGGAACGTGACAACTGGTAGCTGGATCAGGTAACCTACTGTGGGGGAGCGTCTGGACGTCTGCACCTGCGGGCATGAAATGAATCGCCCCAGCAAGTACGTTAGTATGAAATAATGTACTAAATATGTAAGGCAGAGAAGCATAAGTATTGACAATAATGACCGTAAAGGAAAGTAAAGAGACAACCTAACACATTAGGAAGCCACTGTGGGCATATGCTATCACACCCCACCCTAGGTGAGGTGGACAGACACCTAGTGCTTTAAGTGCATAACTGACCCATCTTATAAAACCATTAAACTTACTGCATTTACATACATGCAAGAAGAAAGATACAACGACATATATATATATATATCATCAACATAGTCCTATGAGGCCTCGACATGTATATAAACTGTACCAATATACTAAACCTGACCATAGGCATACATGCGTCTACAAAAGGCTCTAAGAACATAACATAACATAGTCAGTACATGGCCCCTGACATACCTGAAATACCAAAAGTATATAAACATGACCTTGACTCGGCAATGCTCCAAGAGGAAATGGAGCTTACCAACACAAGTTGATAGGTGGAGGTGATATAAAATGGTGGGTCCTCTCCTCGACTACCAGCACTTGCATGGAATGAAACACATCATCCCCATGCAAAGGGATATTAGTACGAATGATGTACTAAATATGTAAGGCTTAAAACACAATAGTAAGTAATCATAAAAGAGAGGGATACAAAAAAACCCGACCCTCTGAAATGCCACTGAGGACGATAATATAAATAACGATCATACTTAACTTATAATCTAATTCTATGTCATTACATCAACATCGTAACTCTAACAGTTCGACTGTCAACTGATCACTAGTAAGTGCCCAACCGGTGGCAAACAATGATAGATAACTGCCCAACCAGTGGTAATTGCTCAATCGGTCGCAGCCCGATGATAAATACGTGTATGCCCTACCATAATAGCTAAAACATATGAGGCTTTGGGAAAACAATGATGTATCCTTATTTATGTAAATAAGGATACATAAATGCCCAAACGTTGGTAACTGCCCAAGTTGTCATAGCCGAGTGGTGAATACGTGCCTGCCCTACCGGTTGTAAATAAGGATACATAACTGCCAAATCGGTGGTAATTGCTCGACCGGTCATAGCCCAGTGGTAAATAGAAATACATAACCTGCCAAACCGTCGTAGCTCAATGGTAAGTCATTTACAATATCCATATACATGAAGAGTCATAAGAGACATCTATGAACTTATCGTAATAATGTAATATCGCTAGATTCTTGATTTGCTTTTGGGGACTATCATCAACAATATTCATTTTATCTTAAACTAAGAGAGTCATTTTAACATAAATACCTACATCATACGAGGCCTTAAGTAAGAGCTCCTAATCCATTAAGAATATAGTCGTTACACTTTCGACTGTCACCATAGAGATAGCATACAATTTTACTCTCTCATACGAGTCAACAAGACAATATACATAATTTCTAACTTTTGTGGAAGTAACAAGGAATAAGCTTTAATGTACCTTGCCGCCTTAGATTGTATGGATTCCGCAAGCCCTCATATGTTCTACGAATGATTATATTGGTTTATGACCCTCTGAACAATTACGACACATCATCCACTTTAAAACATTATCTCAATAGATGGGAAAAATCAGATCCTATACTTTGTCATACCAAGAGAGAAATTCACCTCTTAAACGAAAAGAAATATCATCGTCTCTAGCACTTTATTTCGTTGCTACACATACATTATTAAGCAAATTTCTAATTAATGATCATGGCCACTTCACAAATTGATTTCCTTTCCTAGAATATAATCTGTAGGTTTTCTTGGCTTAGTTTTAGGTATAAAAGGCACATGGCCCCACTTTCCACCTAAATTAAAGATTAACTTGGATAGAATGAGTCATAGTAAGTGTAACAATATATATACACGTATAGAGGTATTTAGACCATGTGTCTTGTCCTTATTCCATATTAAGTGTAAACAAGTAGCTATATCATGTATAGTAATATAATGGAGACTTAAAAGTTCTGGTCTCACACTACATCCCAACTTTTACTAATTACTCATATAATTAATTTCTTGATCTCAGTTCCCTTAAATATTGATCATTTTAACACACTTCATGTACTCGTATGGATTTACTACGACACATCCTATTGCTATGGTACGTGGTGTTACATATGCAATGCATGCTATCGTTAAAAATGATATTCATATATATATATATATAGGCATCACACCCAACCTAAGTGAAGTCTGGCTGGCACCCAGTACCTTACTATTCTCGAGGGAACCAAGCTTTAATTTGTATCATCTACGTCTCGAAATACAAATTAGGCCAAGGAGGCCAACTTGTAAACATAATATTGTATCTAGGGTCGATGAGGCCTTAAGCGGTAATAATTGTACTTTAAACTAACTCGGCAAGATGGGATCATCCCATCGCATACATGAATAACTACATGGACGACTAGGACAATATACGTCTTTGAAAGCAGCAAAACCCAAAATAGATATATACAAGAGCGGATAAGGCCTCTACACAGACATACTATACTGACAAAATAAGTCTACAAGCTTCTACAAGAGTGTAACTGTAACATGGTTGCGACAGGGCCCTAGCCTACCCATATAGTTTTTACACAAAACACAAAACCTGATAACTCCAAATGACATGGAGCTTACCACAATGGTTGGTGCTCGGTAAATCCTACTGTTGCGATTCTCCCAGCAACTTGTCCAAACCTGCGGGTATGAACATAGCGTTCCCAGGTAAAGGGACATCAGGACGAAATAATGTACCGAGTATTCAAGGTAGCTAAACATAAATGAACTGGACTGAAATGTAGATAAGCTGAATATATACTGAGGAGTCAATAAAGAGTTTGGCTATACTTACCTACCTCTGTCATCTAATAGCTAAACAATATAATATCAAACTAATTGGCCTTATTTATGACATCTAGACATATGTAAATAGTCCAGAAGGCAAATGCATATCCCCGAAGGCAAGTGTATAATCCCGAAGGCAATCTATATCTGAATAGCCTCGAAGGGAAATGCATAGCCCCAAAGGCATATGTATAGCCCCCAAGGCAATATATATATCTGAATAGCACCAAAGATAAGCACACATCTGTATATAGCCCCGAAGGCAACTAAATAAGTAAATAGCCCCGAAGGAAAATAAAGATATGAATAGCCCTAAGATAACAAGGTGTGTCATTCTATAGGCCCGTAGTATGTTTGACTATCAAGCTTTCTATCTTCTCAACTGTGTAGCTAAACATGGATAACTACAACTCATTCACGACAAGGGAGAACTACTAGAATAGGGTCATGGTAACCCGAATGCGATCTCTACAATTAACACATCTTTCTGTGATTAGTTAGAATTATCGCGATAAGGAAATCATGCCAAAAATAAGGAAAAGGGATAGCCTTTACATATTTTTAGTGTTGATTCTATTGATGACTAATAAGTTGACCTTCTCTTCTTGTTAATCTATAAAAATGATAACAATACTAGTGTGAAGCTAAGGGAAGACATAATAACGATGGAAGGAGAGACTAGCTCGCTACACTATCCAAGCGGCGTTTCTCCATGCCCTTCTTCCTTCCAAGCTCATGACAACAACAACAATAACACATACATAATAACAATAATTATTCTAGAACTTCAACACAACAATAACAACCCCAAATACCACTAAATAATGTCCAACAATTGATTTACGACTTCCGATCATCAACCGTAAGTTCTATTTTTTAAAAACATCAACAACGACCTTTATGACCTCTTTTACGAAGTTAGGAAGAGAACACTTACCTTAGACAATATGGAACCAACCTACTCTTCCCAAAGCGTTCAAGAATATGCAACTACTACAACCACGAGAGAGAACGATGAGAACTAGTGACCTCATAAGAAAATCGATGATGAAATTTAGCTACAACTTACCTTTAAATTAAAAACAAGTTGCTGCACATACGTTTCTGTCCAAGTAAGTTAATGATTAACTTTCTTAAGAAGCAAAATATTTAGTTTAAGCGCTCCAAGGTTGCTTCAACGTGTTTCTTGAATCTTCAAAGAGAAGTATTCTCAAAATTAAATGAAATTGTTCCCAAATTTGATTCCTTCAAGTTAATTGCTTTTTAAAGTGATTCAATTATCGCTTCTTCTTGTTCTACTAGATATTATTAAAGATATACATGGTCCTAATATAATACAATTAATTATCCACTAGAATTAAGTGCACTTATAAAACTATTTATAAGTGCACAGAAATGATACACGTAGCCACCCTATTTACAAAGCACTTGTCTTTATCCATTACTAATAATTACCATATTTCTCCTCTACTAATAATGTAAATCTTTCTCAAAAACTAATAATAATAGTGGTCATTATCTTGGTGGGACCCATATGGACATGTTGTCCTCTTAACTCTATCCAATTATTTTTTAACTCTCCATTTAATTAATTCCTTGACCTAAATTCACTTAAATCATAATCACCTTAACACACTTCTTTAATAAATATTTTAAACCATCATTATCCATATAAGAAATCTTAACCTCTTCGGTTTTACGTTACTTTACCCACGACGTATACTAGCGTGAAAATACGGGGTGTAACAATAGGCCACACTATAGGGAAATATCATCATCAAGCCACTCCCTGAGGCTATATAACGTACCCAACTGTAGTGGTGTGCATATATTAGTTTCATACCCGACCGACGATAGAGCGGCTTGGTGTCATAATATATATATGCATAAATGACCTTAGATGACTAATACTCCGCTGGTGGCTCTAGGAGAATATATAGAACACCTGCTACAATGTTTCTGCTAGAGCGGACCCGCTGCCGCGAACAAAACTCTCGTTGAGGCGGTGTCACTTGACACCTCACCTCAGTGCCACGACAAACATGACTACGCAGGAGTGGACTCGCCCTTGTGGACAGACCCTCTACGAAGGAAAATTTCACACTTTCCCAACACCCACTTCAGCGAGCCAACCTCTCACCAAGACAGACATGTCGGAGCGAAAACTGGTGTCACTGAGGCAGACACCAGACACCATAACCTAAATATCAATCCAAACTCCCATCAAACACCCAAAACACTCCTGAGACCTCCTGGACACAAACCAGATATGCTCATCTAAGGTAAAAAGTGTTATGAATTTGCTCATCCCCTCGGATTTCACATTTTACCGAGTTAAGGCACACTTTTCTAATGAATCGTCTGGGAAAACCAAATATCCATACTTTATAAATAAAGACACGAAACACATCTGATTGCCTCAGGAATTAAACAACGACTCGACTAAGTCATAAATGACCCTCCAGAATACCAGAAATAACAAAACCCGGAAACGAACCCATCTATCCAAAAGTTAACTTTAAGTCAAACTAAACAACTCTAAGTTTATAGGTTTGGGTTTTTTATCCGAAATTGATATAAATGGACTTTGAGATCTGTTCTACCCATTCTCGTGCATCACACAGCCCATATAGAGTCTATGGAAAAGGTAAAATAAGCAAATAAAGGTCTTTAGCTAAAATTGATAAGATGGGTCGTTACATCACATACCAATTAAAGCAGCGCTCGTCCTTGAACTGAGATAAAGAAATAGAGGAAATGTATCAAAAGTAGTGAACAAGCCAGGATATCTACTCGCATATCAGACTTGGTCTCGCAAGTCACCTCCTCGATAAGACGATTACTCCACTAAACCTTCACAAAATCTACCTCCTTCGATCTCAATTTCCTCACCTGCTTGTCTAAAATAGCCACAGGCTCCTCCTCGAACTCCAAATTATGATCAAACAATATGGAGTCCCACTGAATGATAAAAGAGTCATTGGCATGATACTTCTTTAACATAGACACATGGATAACTAGGTGAACATTTGACAAACTTAGTGGCAAAACCAACTCATATGACATCTGCCCAACTCTTTGAAGAATTTCAAAGGGTCCAATATACCTCTGAATTATCTTTCGTCTCTTGTCAAACCTCATTACACCCTTCATGGGTGAGACCTTCAGAAGCACTCTATCACAAACTATGAACTCTAAATCTCAAACCTTTTGGTCCGCATACTCCTTCTACCTACTCTGAGCTGTCAAGAGTTTATCCTGGATCATCTTTACCTTCTCTAAAGAGTCACTCAATATATTAGTACCCCAATGCCGAACCTCGATACATAAAAAACCAATCGGAGATCGACATCACCTACCATATAAAGCCTCGAATTGTTCCATATCTATACTAGAGTCATAGTTGAATGCAAACTCTACCAAGGGTAAGAATTGTCCCCATAACTAGCAAAATCAATCACGCAGGCTCGTAACATGTCCTTCAATACCTAAAAATTTCGCTCGGACTGGCTGTCGATCTGAGGGTGAAATATTGTACTGAGATCCAAGAGAGTACCCAACTATCTCTGCAAAGTTTGCCAGAAATACGAAGTAAATTGTGTACCTCGATCTGAGATGATAGAAATAGGAACCCCATGAAGACGAACAATCTCTCGGATGTATATCTTAGTCAACTTTTCTGCATTACAAGTCGTTTGAACTGGAATTAAATGCACGGACTTGGTCAATCTACCAACAATGACCCAAATAGCATCAAACTTGCCTAATGTTTTGGGCAATCCCATAAGAAATCCATAGCAATCCTCTCCAACCTCCACTTGAAAATGGTTATCCTTTGTGACACACCACCAGGTCACTGGTACTCATCACCTTATCTCGAATCTTGCACAACTTCACATCATCATACTGATGAGTCTGGATCTGATCCAAAAGAGATAACCTCACGTCCACATAAGCCATAATCCTACTCGAATTCAAAATATCGAGTCTCACAAAATGGTTTGCTAAAGACTACACCTCCAATGACAAAGGTCACTCAGAAATAATCAAACAAGCTAAAATCCCTCTGATTAAACACGTGCTGAAGACTACGGTGGTTAGTATATACCTCACAACGAAGGCCATACAAGTGATGCCACTAAATTTTCAAGGCAAACACAACAACAGCCAACTCCAAATCATGAACAGGGTAATTCTTCTCGTGCACCTTCAACTTCCTCGATGCATGAGCAATAACCATACCCTCTTGTATCAACACACAATCCAACCCAATCCTAGAAGTATCATAATACATAGTAAAGTCCTTTCCCTTCACCGGAATGGATAAAATCGGTGATGCAGTCAAAAGAGTCTTAAGCTTTAGAAAGCTTTGCTCATACTCATTGGACCACTGGAACAAAACCTTCTTCTGGGTCAAATGCATCAGATATGAAACAATAGAGGAGAAACCCTGGATGAACTGGCGATAGTAGCTAGCAAGACTAGTAAAACACAGAGTATCCATCACAGAAGTCATCTAGTCCATTCCCTAACTGTCTCTATCTTCTTAGGGTCAACCATAATCCCATCCTTGGACACCATGTGTCCTAAGAATTCCACAAAACACAACCAAAACTCACATTTTGAGAACTTAGCGTACAACTTCTTCTCCTTCAATATCCCAAGAACCACTCTTAGATGATGCTCATAGTCCTCCTAATTCTTCGAATAGATCAGGATGTCATCAATGAACACAATCACAAAATAATCCAAGTACATCTTAAAATCCTATTCATCAAGTCCACGAATTCTACGAGGGCATTGGTAAGACCAAATGAAATCACCAAGAACTCATAATTCCCATAATAAGTCTGAAAAGTCATCTTGGGAACATCCTCGACCCAGATCTTCGGGTGATTATACCCGGACCTCAAGTTAATCTTTGAAAACATAGAAGAACCCTCTGAAGCTAGTCAAATAGGTGATTAGTACATGAAATTGGATACTTGTTTCTGATGGTGACCTTGTTTAACTACTTATAATCACTGCACATATGCATTCTGCCATCTTTCTTCTTGACGAATAAGACAGGAGCACCTCATGGAGATACAATCGGCTGAATGAAGCCCTTACTCCACAAATCTTGAAGCTGTTCCTTTAAATCTCTCAACTTCTCTAGAGCCATACAGTACAAAGGAATAGAAATGGGTCGAGTACTCGTCTCGAGAAGTCAATGTCTCTGTTTGGCGGCATACTCGGTAAATCTTAAGAAAAGACCTCCACGAACTCACTAACTATCAAAACGGAATCAAGGGAAGGAGTCTCAACACTTGTATCTAGAATATGAGCAAGGTAAGCCAAACAACCCTGGTCCACCAACTTTCTAGCTCGAATGTAGGAAATAACCTTACTAGGAGTAGGGTTGGGAGCTCCTAGCCACTCTAACCTCGGAAGGCTAGGCATAGCTAATGTTACCATCTTGGATTATCAATCCAGAATCGCATGATATGGTGATAGTCGATCTATACCAAGATAACATCAAAGTCCACCATATCTAAGATAACCAAATCTACCTAAGTGTTGTAATCAATAAAAGTAACTACACATGTGATATACTTTATCTACAATCACAAAATCACCAACTGTTGTAGACACATTAATAAGAATATCAAGCATACCACACCACATCTCAAATTTATCAGAAAAGTAGCTATACACATAAGAGATTGTAGACCCTGGATCAAATAACACAGTAGAAAAATGATGATTGACTGAGATGATACTTGTGATGACTGCGTCGAATGTCTCAACCTCGAACCTACCATGGAATACATAGCAATGGGTGTTTCCTACCTTAAATTGAGTACCCTGCTCTCCACCTTAGCTCGAACGA
The DNA here is from genome assembly GCA_034509755.1 of Anisodus tanguticus. Lineage (NCBI taxonomy): Eukaryota > Viridiplantae > Streptophyta > Magnoliopsida > Solanales > Solanaceae > Anisodus > Anisodus tanguticus. The sequence continues at coordinate 26,183,549 of CM067543.1, forward strand.
GCTCTATCTCTCCCTAACTAGGATCCATCATGCCCAGACTGATGGCCACCATGGCATCAATAAGATCCTCCCTAACTACTCTGACTACTACCTCTGGATAGTTGTGCTGAGGTCCTGGGTGCACGGGATTCACTCAAAAATTGTCTAGGGCAAACTCTCTTGTAATGCCCAAACTCTCCACAACTGAAATAAGTCTTGGCCGCCAAGGGCTGCTGAATATAGATTGAAGAACCCTAACCACCATGGTTAAAGTATCTAGACTGAGAACCTCTGGATGATTAGACCCCGCTATAACATTAGTAATCTATAGAGCTGCCTGAACTAGTCGACTAGGTTGCGACTGCTGATATCTCCCCTAATACCCATAACTATGGAAAGTAGAACCACTAAAATGACCATATCGCCTTGCCCTCTTATCGGGCTCATACATGGACAAACCGCCTCTCACAGACTCCATCATCATAGCATGCCCTGCCATAATCTAAAAAGAATCTCCTGAAGCCACCAACTATGATGTGGCCAACTAGAGTAGAATACACAAACCTCTAACAAAAATCTCACTCGGTTAGCCTTAGTAGGGAGCAATAGCGCTGCATAATGCAATAAGGTATGGAAGCGAGTGTTATACTATGGAACCATGGAATTGCCCTGTCCAATCTTCTGAAACTTATCACACTTGCATAATTACAAGAACAAATGTACATACTTCTCCAAGAATACCCTATAGGACCTAACCTAAGTCAATAGAGGTGTCCATGCAGGCAATAAATCAACATACACCCTCCACTACTACTTCGCGTCTCCTCTAAGTTAAAGGGCTACAAAACTAACTCTATGAACTCTAACCCAAGGTATGAAACCTCTCAAGGATGGTCACAATGAATGCATACGCATCCTTCCCGGGCTGTCCAAAGAACTCAAGAGGTCATAGATCAAAATCTAGAGCATGAACCTCATCAATACGGGGCACTAACGTCACTGCAAGTTGAATATAGCGAGTACGAAACTTAGGGGTTTGAGTTTCCCCCCTCTCCGTACGTGTCTGAGAACTACCCGGAGTAGTAGAATGTGCGCCTATTTGTGAAAAACCATTAAGAACACTCAATAACATGACCAATGTGTCCTATAGAACCGGAGTAGTAATAAATCCAGGTTGTTCATGGGCTGGCCCCATCACCTCCATATCATCCTGGGCTCGATAATGGCTTTAGAGACTCTATTCTAGCATGAGCTTGACCTAATCTCTATTCTTTGCCCTAATCTGGTGTTATTGCTCTAGCTTTACATTAGCCTCGAGCACGTCCTCTACCGTGACTGTAAAATAGATAGTGAACAATTTCATTTGAGAGATAAGAAAAAATAAGAGATAGAGTTCATAAGTGTGAAAGATTCTTCTTCAAGTTCTAACCAATTAACTCATTCTTTTTCTAGTATTTGTGCTCCAAATGTTCAGGATATTGAAGAAGAAATTGTTGAAGAGTTATAACAACAATTGAAGGGAGTATTTAGATTTGAAGAAGATTTGGAAGGTCAAATGGCAAATGATCTGTGGAAGCAACATCAAGTAGAAGACAAAGTTGAGCTTGATAATCTAATGTGGTGACCTTATTGATGATCTATTTGTAGATGCAAATAAAACTGAACTTGTACCAGAATTTGACAAGGTCAAACCTTATTGATGATCTTCTTATGGGAATAATTTTCTACAATGACAGTGAGGGACGAGATAAGTTGAGTGATCAAATCCAAAATTTGAGAAAGGATGAATGTTGTTCATATACCAATCAACTAACACTTTCTTATTTTAGTCTTACATCTCCTTCCATGCAGAAAATTAAGGATCAACATTGTGTAAAGGATGATGACATCTCACTTGAAGAAGACGATCTCATTGGTCAAAGTTTTAAAGTATGTGATAACCCATTGTGTGATGATACTAAATATGAGTTTACAATACATTTTTGTCCACTTTGGGATTCTAATGAAGGAATCAAAGATGTTGAAGTTCCTAATGAAGATAATAAGTCTCATGAAGCTTTGGATGCCATAGATATTGAGGAATTTGAGCTAAATGTAAAATATAGTGGCTCAAGTGTGGAAAAGGATAAGTGATCACAAGTTGCTAACTTCATAATATCTTTATCTTGTTTTGGAAATCCTTTTTTAAAGGTTTATTCCAAGCAACTTCTCAAGGAAATTTCTTTTGACCCATATCTTGACTATGGTATATCCAATGGTAAGGTTAAGTTGTTTAGAAGGAGAAAATATTGTATGTTTTCTTGGTATTCATATGCTTTTGATCTAAGTAATGATCCTCTATTGTTTAAAGAGCTTATGAATTATGATTTTACTGGTTGTGTTGGTAATAATATTTTTCTTTTAGATGATGTTATTCTTGGATATTTAAAATGAGTGTTCGTGCATAAAATAACTTAGTGGGTTAAATCATATTTTTCTATAAGATGATGTTGGTTGCAGGTCAATGTCAAGATTCGAGGATGAATCTTCTTTAAGAAGGGGAGAATGATAGCATCCATGGCAGCTCAACATCACTAAAGGACATGTCTGAAGCTTTAAAAGTTCCAAGATGACTCATGACAGGATTTCAAACAAGAAAATTTCAAGACAAGGTCAATGGGACGAAATTAACAATTAAAAGGTGTCTTGTGATGGAAGAAGATCTCCAGCCCAATCAAGATATTTTGATCAAGTCTTACACCTATTTTGAGTCACAAATAAGTCCAATATGAGATGGAATGAGGCCCAAATCTGCCCTAAAATAATTTCTAGAATATACATTTAAGAGTTATTTTAATCTATGTTGACTTGCATTGTTGTAACTAATTTTAGTCTTCTATGCACCTAAGAAATTTCAGGTTTTTAGTCTTCTATGCACCTAGGAAATTGCACTTTATTTATTTTAGTTTGACCAAGTGTTGGAAGCCCCCTTCTAGGCTCCTATATAAAAGGGTGTTTTCTTTTTCATTGTAACTAAGTTTGATGAATATTATTTATATTATTAGCCTTGTGTCTTGTTGGGACCTTTGGGGATATCTTTTGGGTTACACCCTTTTTGTTCTACTTTAAATCATAGCTTGGATTCTTCAATGGTAAGTTTCCTTATTTGAGTTCCCTCCCTCCTATTATTCTCTTAACTGATTCAACTGCTTCTTCTTTATTAAAACAATGTTTCAAGTATCAAATACCTAAACTTGTATTCTTCTCTCCCAAGAATCAATCCTTTGCTCTTTCTAACTTCTAATTTTAAGGTCTTCCATATCTGTGATGTTATCAAGAACCTCTTTACTTGTTGCTTAGATAAAATTTTACGTCAATTACACATGGAAAATATTTCATTGCGCTTGTTAAAGCGCGAGCTAATTACATTATATACCTTGTAGAGCCTTCAGTGATTTTGAATCGTCCATCATCATCCTTACTTTCCCTTCACTTTTCCTTTGTTCTAAGGACTCTTTGATGTCCGCCTCATAATCTTGGCTCAATGGTCCTCTTCAACATTTAAAATGCTTATATGGAACTTCACCTATCATTGCTTCTGTCTGAAATTCTTTCTGAGAGTTACAACGGTGCACTTTCTGAAATGGAAAATTTGTAAGGTTAGATCAAATATGTAGTTATATGATCTAATGATTCTTCTATGTTTTCCTTATCTAGCCCTAATCAGGTCTTCCATCAGCTGATTGTTCCATCGTCTTACCTTTACATCTCAATTCTGGGTTATTTGGGGATGTGCCTCTTGTTTTGTTTCTCCTTTCTCTAGTTTCCTGAATATCGACTGTCCAGTTATGTTTACCAACATTTGTGTCTCTATCCAGGAAGTCCTCACTGTCTCTTCTCTATTGTTATACCTTTTGTCACAGTCCTTCTGCCTTTCTATCATTATGTGACACACATTTCTACCTCGATACTTCACTATACAATCTCCCTCTCCTAGGAGGATGACTAACACCTTATTTTTTAGGATTTCTCTCCCGTATAAGTCAAACTATCACTTCTCACATTTGTAAATCTTCACAACCCTGATGACTTATAATTTGCCTTGGAATAAGCTTCCCTTATTAGGGCAACTGGAATTATTCGCATACATAAAATGCCATCCATTCATACTAGTATTTGGTCTTGATGAGCTTAACTTTTCTCACGCCGTTAATATCAATAAAATATCCTTCTTAATAACTCTCAAAGGTTGTTCTTCTGTCATTTATCCTGTCATTACTCAATCGTTCACTTTTGCTAATATCACAATGCGAACTGCTGCAAAAATCCTTCAATTCTCCAACTCGAATGCAATTTTTCTTAGGTTACTTCCTAACATTGGTATATCTATATCCAGTGCTCAATCGGTCTCCTGATAATTCTCCTTAAGGTCGTCGGTCCACTTCTCGTAATAAGACACAATGTTATTACTTACACTTCTTTATAATCCAAAAATTTGCTTTCTCTTATACATGTCTATGAACGTTATCATACTACTATGATTTAACTTATGCTCTCTAATGAATCCCCCTATCTACTCATAGCACCTTACTTAACCTTTTACCAGTCTCTTGCTAATATTACCACCTCTTACCTTATTCCGGAAGACTCTAGCGGGGCTCTGTTTCGCTTTTGGATTCCCCTGCTTCATCCGACCTTATTCTTTTGGTCGCTTAATATTCCTTCTTTACTAGGACGGGGCCACACTGAAGTGGATACTTACCCTACATATAAGAATTCCAGTACCTAACCTCTAAATCTTCTAAACCCTTGAGAAATCATATTTGATTACACAATTCCAAGGTACATACTTATATGACTCATAAAGAGGAATTATCAACATATTCATAATGCTATTCAAAAATATTGTTGAGTCCTAACAAGTTGGCCATTGTCAAGGATTACTTAGACCCTTATTAGACTTCTGGAATTTTTTTTCTTTCCAAACTATGTTTGTTGATGCCTACAAGCGGTAAGCTGAAAGTGGTGTTGTGACTATACCTCTATCACTGAAGAACAAAATTGTAATGCTTATCTAACTATTTATAAGTTTCTCAACTTAGGTATTGTTAAAACCTATTTTTTTTTGCACCAGTACGCATCGGGAGTAATGTCATGAAAGCCTAGTGAGGCTAAGATACCAAATTTAGATGATAATGAGTTAAACAAATGTTAAGTAAGTTTCATAAGAGTTCAGGTTTAAACAAATCAAAAAAAATACTTATCGACGAAATTCGCCAAAGGAAAGTGGATTGTAATAGCCCGTACTTTAAATATAAAACTAAGTGTTCTTAATATGATAAGAAGGTCCTGTTGTGAGGTATTTTAATCGTACAATAGTTGTATGATAAGCCTTGAAGTCAAGCAATTTGTAAAACAAAAGTTGGCAAAGGTCATTGCATTACGTTCATAAGCTCGCTGAAATTTGGGTTTGATGTAGTAGATATTTAATCTCAATATACTAAGCATTACGGGGTTATCCACCCATGAAATTGAAGGTCTACTAGTCTACTTTCCAACGCATTAAACCATTCATCGATACAACTCGTAGTAGATAGATATTCGCATTTTTGCGAGACTGCGTAAGCAGCTCCCTTTTGAACCCACTTAGGCGGTGGAACTTTCAAATCTTATGTAAAGCAGTTCCACTTCATTAAAAACCCATGTTTCTAGACCGAAACAGTTCCTAAACACTCCTAGATGCTCTCCAAGGGTTTCCCCATGTTTCTAAAGTGAATCCAAAGGCAAACAACATAAATCTTGCATAGGAAATCCCGTGGTGCTTGTAGAACTTGAGTTCACTTGTTGTAGTTGATTTGGGGGTTTCTTCAAGATGATGTAAGATTTGATTTGAGATTTTCTTGCGGTTATGTGGTAAGGAATCTCTTACTCTACACGTATTTAAGCTTATCTAAGTTGCGGCTAAGTCGTTGAAGCTAGGACTTTTGAGATATCTATCGAAAAGCTTATTAGTAATGTTAGAATATGCTACTGTTTTAAGGTTGTATTCATGGTGTTTTATGGCTGGAAATCAGTAGAGATAACTTAAGAATACTATTTATATTATGGTTGAAGTGTTTGAAAGAAGAGAAGGCTTGGAGAAGTGTTGTTTAATATTGTTAAACCAAGCTTGCTGCTCATTTGTTGTTGTTGCTGATGTGCCATTGTTTGCCTGTTGTGAGATTATTTCTAAATTGAATTCATGTCTGGTTTACACAAAAAGGAGATTAATTATGTATGGTTGGTTGTGTTGCTCGATTTGGAAGAAATGAGAAGTCTCAAACGTGTTTTTCATAAAATTTGAAAATCAAGCTTGTCGCTCATTACATTATTGTTGAGTTGCTAGCTGGTTATAGTCATTATTAGCCTATTACAGGTATGAGAAAAGTAATAATATCAGGGGAGAAGCTACCCGTTTTAATATAGAATAAGCTTATCATTTGTTGTACGATAGTTGTATCTTTCGTTGCTTAACGATAGCGTCATTATCATTGTTGTAGATTAAGGTGCGATGAGTTGAGTTCAACGTGGTTATTGGACAAATTATTATACGGTATGTTAAGGCTATTCCTTTATTTTGAAATGACTTTAGTTCCAAAATGAGTTTTCATAAAGAAATGTTCAAAGAAGTGTTTTATCAGAAAGTAGTCTATTCCATTCAAGTCTCTTTTGTCGAGCTTTATTTTGTTTGTCCCTCATCCGAAATACTTTTCAGTCCATATTGATTCATCATGTTCAAGGAGAAATAAAAGAGTCAATCACAAGCATACAGATTCACAGAGCAACAGAACACCAAGCCATATATGTGGCCAGAGAGCTATTTATATGTACTGCATTACCGAGCCACACACAGACTGGTAGACACACCGAGCCTCCCATGGAAAGGTAGACACACTGAGCCTCCCATGGCCGGGTAGACATACCGAGCCTTTCATGGCTGGGTAGCACCAAGCCCACGTGGCTGGGTAGTCACACACACACTGAGCCCTATAAGCGGTCGGGTAGCTATATACGTATTGCATTGCATCAGTGTGAGATGATACAACAACAAATAAGTACTTACACAATTTATCAGTGACTCTCAGTACCGATGCTTTAGAGGCTTGTAGACAGTGTGTTATGTGTGGTAGTCGTATTTGTCCTTGTCGACTCTTCGGTTGGTTTATTATATTTATGTCGGCCTTGTTGGCTTGTTATCAATGTTTATGATTTGGGGCGAGTGCAAGTGGCGATATTTATTCGAGTTTACGTATGTGTAAGTGGCCCAATGTCCTATGAGTTTCTTTATATATCTTAGGTATCATGATCGATACGATGATATAAAGTTTCGAGTGTACACCCCCATGGATAATTTTTCATGCGTGTACCATCGCCATGATCTAGTCATGCCATTTAACAGCTTCAACACCAAATTCTTTTCTAGGTGATTATGTGATGCTTTAAGCTACCTACTATACAACAAGCACGAGAATCAACAAATTGAACCTGGGGTGCTCTGTATAGAGTAAGAGTCACCACTATTTTCTTGAGAGGTTCCGTAAGTGTTGACTTGGAGATTTAAATGATTACCTTGTCTTCCTAACATTCCATCATTTGGATTATATCACCGCTTTGATTAGGCGGGGGTCCGTGTTTACGTTTGGAGTGGTCGTTTGCAGGTAATCTCACTTTTGTCGAACAAAAAGGGGGTCCTGAATTTTTTGCTTCAAGTTGATGTTATCATCAATTTGTGTCGGGCCCCACCTTTGAGAAAAGAGAGTGATATGCATAAGTCTATACTGCGGGTCTTCTCGAAAGAATCATTTAACAAATATGAACAGAAGACCTGGGTCAACTTGCTTAGAGTGGCACTCAGGTTAACTTGTTTGGTGGCATATAATGTAATACTATATGGATCATACTAGTGGCACGACCTCGATGAATCTTTCTAGATAATGTAATATCAAAACCAAATGCGGGTGCACGTTTCAAATAAAAGTAAGAAATTAAATACGTGAATGCAAGACATACTCAAACCAAACCACAAGCTACCATCATAGAGTGACCTATCATCATAATGCCGAACTATTGTTTATTGGTATGAGTGAATCTCGTATTTGGGAATAGATTGACAACTATGACATGGATTACAAATACCTAGAGGTTAGGGTCAATTTATCAAGAAAGGCTTAATGTTATTCAACTTCATAAGATGGAACTCTATTTAAAGAAATGTTATGTCAACTCATACTGGAAAGAAAGTTGCCCTACATACCTTATCGAAGAAGCTGGTTACGTCCCGTGAAACCTCATACGCGTTATGGATGATTATATACATCATATAAAGGACTTTATATTAATATCGAATCCATATACAGTACAGAAGCTCTCTTAGGCATATTATCGAACAACTTAAGTACATTGAGTTCTTAAGCTTCTTTACAAGGAACACTTATGTAATTAAACCCCACAATTCTCTAAAATGCACTTTCCTTAATCCCAAAACACATACAACTAGTTTGATTATCCATTTCACCTCATACTTCAAGTAAAACATCCCAACAAGTCATAAAACTATGATTCCACAAGTTTACAAGTTTTGACTATGAAGATCCTCCCACAACTTATTCCAAGCCATCTATTAACCATATGAATATGTAGAGGGGGATAAAACATACCTTTACACACAATAATATCCTCAAAACAATATATTACTTCACCTCTAAGGGTTTTTTAGAATCGATTCTACAAGGAGAAGATGATTATCACGATAACTACGGGATTTACCACATTGATCTTGCTTGTTTTGGCATAGATTGAACTTAGGATGTCAAGATACTTTAGAGAGGGTTTGGGGAATGTTTAAGGCATGTTCTTAATGAAAATGAGGTCTTAAGATCGAAGGGATCCATTTATACCCAAAAAATAAATTACACCGCCCATTTGTACAGTCTAATTATACGGTTCGTACAATTTTGTATGATCCATACATTTGGACTGTAAAAATAAAAACTAAAGCCTGACATTCTACAAGAAATTTGATGGTGGACCAATCCAATTTGTATGGTCCGTAATTTTGGCCGTCAAATTGGGAATTCTGCCGATTTAATCGAATTGTATTTATTCGACCCATTTTATTTCTATACACTTTGGTATAAACCTTCATTATCCTTCTGTAAGGTCGCACCTCTTACCAGGATATCGGTATCAGTTGACGACACGACAGAACGTGAAACTTATGAGGCATAACATCATTCCCCCCTTATGAACATTCATCCGCGAATGTTGAAAATATTCTTAATTCTCGAGTGTTCTAAAATTTTGGCAGAGTTTCCTTTGTAAACAGAACTATCCAAAACTTGTTAAACAGCACAAACATATATCAAACACCATACAGGGAAATACAACAACACAAATAACATCAACTCGGCTTCACCCGATAGTTTGTGCTTATAATAATGAGAAATAGTGACCAAAACTCACCTCAATGTTCTCCTATTGATATTTGAGCTGCACCTACTATACCTATCTCAATATCACCACCTAAACAAATATATTGATCATGTCGATAAACAAAATAGGAATAGAAAAACCATACCACACGAATATTAATATACACCTGAAGTCTAAAATAGATGAGGGTATTTGGATTTCATATCTTCATTGACCTCCCATTCCACATTATTATTCCTCCAAAACACCTTCACCAAGGCTACTTCTTTGGTCTGTAGCTTACAAATTTGGCGATCCAACATAGCAACAGGAACTTCGTCATATGACAGGTCTTCTGTGACCTGAACATCCTCAATGGGGGTTATGCGATAAGGATCACCTAAGCATTTGCGAAGCATCGATACATGGAATACCGGGTGAACTGCTTAAAATTCTAGGGGTAACTCGAGCTTATAAGCCACTTGGTTGATTCTCTAAATAATCTGATATGGCCCAATGTATCTGGGGATATGCTTGCCCTTATTACCGAATCTCATCATGCTCTTCATCGGCGATACCTTTAGGAAAACCCAATCTCCCACAATAAACTCTAAATCACTACATCAGTGATCTGAATAAGACTTTTGTTGTCTCTAAGCTATCAACAATCACTCCTAAATTAACTTCACCTTTTCTACAACCTATTGCACTACATCAGGTCCTAGTAGTTTTGTCTCACCAATGTCGAACCAACCAATAGGAGACCGACATTTTTGCATGTATAGTGCCTCATATGGTGCCATATGGATACTAGAATGGTATCTGTTGTTATAGGTGAACTCAATAAGTGGAAAATGGTCTTCTCAGCTTCCCTTAAAGTCTAAAACATAGGTTCACAATATATTTTGGAGCATCTCGATAGTGCGTTTGGCCTGTCCGTCGGTCTGCAGATGAAAAGTGGTACTTAGATTAATTTGAGTACCCAAACCTTTCTGAAAGTCCCTCCAGAAGTTAGCTATAAATTGAGTGCCTCTGTCAGATATAATAGACATCGGAACTATGTGAAGTTGAATTATCTCGTTAATATATATAAAGCTTGGCATAATCATCAGCCAAATAAATTGTTCAGACCAGTAAAAAATGAGTTGACTTCGTGAATCTATCTAGAATGACTCATATATTAATCACCTCTTATTTCCATGTTGGGATCTCTTTATTCTGTAGAAATCTTCTAGGTTTCTGATGTTCAACCTTAACTTGTTGGCAATTCGGGCACTGAGCAACAAATTCTACGATATTCTTCTTCATATCATTCCACCAATATAGCTGTTGACGGTCATGATACATCTTAGTAGAACTAGGATGAATAGAATACTTGGACTGATGAATTTCTGTCATGATCCTCCTTCGAAGCCCTTCTACATCGGGTACAAATAGCTGACCTTTATACTTGAAGAACTCCATCTTCTGACACCTCAAACAACCGCTTTTTTTGAAGGGGAACACCTTATTTAATCCTTACCAGGGCTGGATAATCAAATTGTCGCGCCTTTAATTCTGCCACTAAAGAAGACTTAAAGTCGTCCTGAACTATAGGACCTCTATCTCCAGCATCTAGTAGTTGCACATTCAGACTAGCCAATCGGTACAGATCTCTAGTCATCTCTAGCTTATCACCTTCCACATGTCTCAGGCTTCCTATCGATTTATGGCTTAATTCATCAGCTATAATGTTTGCCATACCCATATGGTATAAAATATCCACATCATAGTCTTTTAGCAGTTCAAGCCATCTTCGTTGCCTCAGGTTTAACTCTTTCTGCATGAATATATATTGCAAGCTCTTATGGTCTGTATATATATCAACACGAACTCTATACATGTAATGACACCATATTTTCAAAGAAAATACAATAACCGCAAATTAAATATTATGAGTTGGGTAATTCTGTTTAGGTTTCCTTAATTACCTCAAAGCATACATAATGACTTTGCCATGCTAGAGGCATCATAGTACAACACATACCCCTCTAATCCCTTAGGTAGTGCTAACATAGGTGCTGATGTTAATCTATCTTTCAACTCCTGAAAACTTTTCTCGCAAGTGTCTGACCATTGAAACTTGGTTGCCTTATGTGTCAACTTTGTCAGCGAAGCGGCAATAAAAGCTGCATTAGAATCCCAAGAAGCTACGCACCTCAATAGGAGTCATGGGTCTCTACCAATTCTTTGCCACCTCGATCTTTTGACCATCCATTTTAATGCCTTAATTTGACACTACATAACCCAGAAAAGCCACTGAGTTCAACAAGAACTCACATTTAGAAAATTTAGCATATAACTTGCAATCTTGGAGTATTTGTAACATAGATCACAAATGAGCCACATGCTCTGCTTCTGATTGAGAGTCTACCAAAATGTCATCAACAAATACTAGTACAAAGATATCCAAGAAGGGCTTGAATACCTGATTCATCAAATCCATAAAGGTTGCCGTCACATTGTTCAGATCGAAAGACATAACAAGAAACTCGTAGTAGCCATATCTAGTCCAGAAAGTGGTCTTTGGAATATCTTTCTCATTAACCCATAGCTGATGATATCTAAACCTGAGATCAATCTTTGAGAAATACTTAGCGTCTTGCAACTGATCAACAAATTGTCAATTCTGGGATGTGAATACTTTTTTTAATAGTCACCTTATTTAGCTGATGGTAATCAATATACCTTCTTAATAAACCATCCTTCTTATGAACGAATAACACTGGTGCACCCTACGGGGATATACTGGGCCTAATAAAGCCCTTCTCCAGAAGATCTTTCAACTGAGCTTTTAATTATTTAGCTCAGCAAGTGCCATGTGGTACGTAGGAATAGATATAGGTTGTGTATCTGGGAGCACATCCATAGTGAAATTGATTTTCCTTTCGAAAGGAATGCCGGGAAGTTCATTAGGGAATACGTCAAGAAATTCACTAATGCCAGGAATTGGTTGAAAGGATAGAGGCTTTACTTTCGCATCCTGAACTCGCATGAGGTGGTAGATATATCATCACGAGGTGGTAGATCGAGCCTTAAGGTAGGAAATAAACCTACCCTTGGGCGCTGCAACAATACCTTTCCATTCAATGATGGGATCGATTGGAAAATTAAAGCGAATGACTTTCATCCAAAAATCAATATTAGCATAGCAAGAAGCCAATCAGTCCATGCCCATAATAACATCAAATTCCACCATTCACGTCGGCTACAGTATGGTGATCATAGATAAATATATCACAATTCCTATACACCCACCTAACAACTATAGGTTCACCCATGGTTATAGATACTTCAAATGACTTATATAATAATTGAGGCTATTTTCCACACTTACCAGCAACAAAGGGTGTAATATATGACAAGGTGGAACTCGGATCTATCAAAGCATATAGGTTAAGAGAGGAGATGGATAATATTCCTATAACCACATCTGGAGATGACTCAAGGTCTAGTCGACCTCACAAAGCATAGATACAATTCTGGGGAATGCTCTAACTAGATGTTGCTCTTCTGCCGCTGCCTAGACCAAACAATGTCTATGTACCTTTCTCAGAAGGGTGTATATATGAAGAAGAAGCTACCACATACCATGTTAGCTGTGCCATACCTCCACCACCCCTTATCAGATAAAACTGCATAATATGACCAGGTTGGCCATATGGATAACACACATTCGAACCCTGGTGGCACTTCCTGAAGTGAGTCCTACCATATCGACCACAATAAGACATTAGTGTCCTCGACTGACTGGACTCTCCTCTATATTAGGAGCCTGACGTCGTGAATTCTAACCCTGACATGAATAAGTGGTCAGATCATGACGCTAGCCTTAAAATTATGGTGGTGCACTAGTTATCAAGTAAGATGGGCGTCTAGGAAACTGAGGCCTAAACCCACCTTGAAACTCTCTTGTATCACATACGGACCAGGCCCTCTTATACTAGCCTCTATCATGTTCTCGACTAGGTCGTTATTGTCTCTTATGGTCCTCTAAATTTTATGCATAGGCTTGAATGTGGGAGATACCATATTTGGATTTAGAGAAGTTGTCGTGCACTCATTCACCAAATATGGCCCCAAACAATTGACAAACTGATGTACCCGGTCTCTCATATCAGGAAAAATCATGAGAGCGTACCTTGCTAAGGAATTGAACTGTAGGATATACTCTCAGACGCTCATATTACCCTGCTCCAAGTGTTAGAACTTCTCTCGCATGGCTCGTCGAATCTCGACTGGCAGATACTATTGTAAAAATGCCTTAGAGAACTCCATCTAGCCCATAGGTGGGGCTTGGGGTCCCCGAGTCTTCTCTCAAGTATCAAACCAGGTTACGACCATATCATGCAACCTATAGGAAACCAACTCTATTGACTCAACATTTGTAGTGTGCATAAATCGTAAGGTTCCCGCATCCTATCCAAAAAATTATGTGTGTCCGCATTGGAATTTTTTCCTATAATATTGGACTGTCTTCGTTAACAAAATCATAAACACTCTCACTCACAGCCCTATCAGCAATACCGGGAGTCTGATGCTGGGACTGAGAGGACACTAGTCGAGTCAAGAGTTGCACTGCGCACTACATATCTAGATCCTGGACAGGGGCAACCAGAAGACGAATTGAAGGTACATTAGCTCCCCTCTGCTCCTCCGGAGGTGGTGGTGGGGGTGGAGTCTCGGAGGCCCGAGATACAGCCTCATCCTGGTGCTCATGTCTTCCCAGGTCAGCAGGTGGTGCTTGACTGACACCCTCTCCCGCCTCTTCGTCTACCCTCCGCAGAGCCTCATGTTATCTAGTAGTAGAAGACATAACTGAGAACATAAACAAGATAAATATTATGAGTGAATACTTACAATTTAGCGCTATCGCAAGATAGTGTGGTGCACAACACACGCATAAAAAAGACACTACTAGATATAACTTGTAGACTCTCTAGGACAGACTTGGTCTAGTACAAAGTTGTCACACCCCAACCTTGGGGGTGTGGTCGGCACCCAGTGCTCGAAGACCTAAGTTGACTACTGTAGTAACTGAAACCTGTAATATGAAACATGGACAGACAAGGCCTCCAAATAACAATATAAGACCAGGAAAGTATGACAATCTGCACGCAGAAGAGTCCCAACATGATATATATATACTGATAACCAATGCTGATAAGGCCACGAGGAGAGTACACTATTAACAAAAACGGGATGATAAGGCCACGACATACATACACCCACTTTACACATATTTGCAAGCCTCTAAGAGTAAAGATACATGTATGATGGTAAAAATAAAGCCGCTCAATGGGGCCATATAACGTAATATCTAGCCTCTCTATGGTGCAAATTATAACATAATATATCATACCCAGCCTCGATAAGGTCTCAGTCGAACTTGACCAAGATATGGGACTCGGTAATATCAAAAACCAACTGTAGTGGTATGCACATATAAGTGTCGTACCCGACTAACTATAGCATGGCTCGGTAAGAAAGTAGATACATAATCTCAATTCAACCAAATTGGAATAGATAGACTCCAAAAGATGACATGGATTACAAATACCTAGAGGTTAGGGTCAATTTATCAAGAAAATCTTATTGTTACTCAACTTCATAAGATGGAACTCTATTCAAAGAAACGTTATGTGAAGTCATGCTGGAAAGTAAGTTGCCCTACATACCTTATCGAAGAAGTTGGTTACGTCCCGTGAAACCTCATACGCGTTATGCATGACTATCTACATTATATAAAGGACTTGATATTAATATTGAATCTATATACTGCACAGAAGCTCTCTTAGGTATATTATCGAACAACTAAAGTGCATAGGGTTTTTAGGCTTCTTTACAAGGAACACTTATGTAATTCGACCCCACAATCCTCCAAAATGGACTTTCCTTAACCCACAACACATACAACCAGTTTGATTATCCATTTCACCTCATACTTCAAGTAAAACATCCCAACAATTCATACAACTATGATTCCACAAGTTTACAAGTTTTGAATATGAAGATCCTCCCACAACTTGTTCCAAAACATCTATTAACCATATAAATAGACTTGCTCTGATACTAAATTTGTCACACCCCAACCTTGGGGGGGGGGGGTATGGCAGGCACACGGTGTCCTAAGGTCCAAGTATACCAATCGTGATACCTATAGCATACTTAACGAAACCTGGGCCAACAAGGCCTCTGACCAACAATTACATAATCAGATGACATAACAACATACATGCAGAAGAGGCCCAACTTACATATATATACATAACAAGGCTGACAAGGCCGGCATAAGTACAATAAGTCAACAAAAAAGGCCGACAAGGCCGTACATGACTACTATATATAAGATGACTATCGACAAGCCTCTAAAGATTGCATGAACAATAATAGGTTAGGTTAATAATATATATTCAACAATTATTACCTACCAACTCACTAGACAACTTTAGAAGAAAGGAGTATGACAACCTACGGCTAAGTCAAGTCGCCTATCGTGAGGGGTCGTCTATATATCTATATGTACCTGCTTGCATGAAACACATTGCCCCAGTAAGGGACATCAGTATGAAAGAATGTATTGATATGTAAGGATGAAACTGTAAACAAGTGTAATACTGTGGATAATGTAAGAGAGAAACAACATGTACTTTGAACGCCTCTGTGGGAAATGAATATGCATACTTTATATATATATATATATATATATATATATATATTCTGCACATCGGGGATATGTCATCATCATTAAGCCGCTATTTGGGTGTATCATCATCATCATAAACTACCCAACTACAGTGGTGTGCACATATAAGTGTCTGCCAGACCGACTAGAGTGTAGCGCGATAAGAAAATAGATACATATATATAAGTGCAATGAAAGATAGACCTCAAGGTACACCATGCACAGAGTTGGAGTGACCTATGGTAGTTAACCTTTGATTATCGTTATGTAACTATATCTGTATCAACTGTCAGAGAATTAATAAGGTTCATAAGAAGCCATACAATCCAAGACACTATCAAGGGTAGAAAGTGCTACCACAAGGAATAACAAGAGACATGAAACATACCAATAGGAAGTAAAGGCATTCACGAGTTCAGATCTTAAGAATAGAGCCCTTTTTGGAGGGACGTTCATTCTTATTACGCTTATCCATAGGTCATGCCAAAAGAAAGAAAAGGTGAGCCATAACATACCTTATATGAACCACAATATATTCTGATGGAATGAGCCTCCTTGAGCTTATGTATACAACCAACAATAAGGGTACTAACGTTAGCTACGAGTAGTTCAACAATCCCCTGTCGAGCGGAAAGCTTATTCTATATAAAATCGGATAGCATATCCCTCGTTTCCTTGCTTTCCCAAGTGTATAAAAACAACAAGAACACATACAATCTTCAACTATATACTTGCAAAACCACAACCCACCCAACAGCCCAACAACACATATCAATATAAACAACAAGTGCACAAACATCATCAACGAAACTACTATTGATCACGACGAGCGGCAAGCTCGGATTGGAACCAATACCCAACTACTTTTCCCATATTCCCCATACTTACAACCTATCAACAGGTCCAACATATAGACATATGTATTCATGACATTCCAGCCTTATATATGTCTTAAAGTAACATAAAACATCCCAACAAGAGTTAATAATATAAATAACTCTCAAGTGTTATATGGCCCATTTTTCTCCTAACCTACAACATCATCAACATATCCAACATGTATACAAGCATAAAACAACAATAACAACATAACCAAGCTATTTTCCATAATTTCCTGCCATATGAAGTCATATGCACAACCCCAAAACAGTCCCATAAGAGACAACAACAAATTTTATAACTTCAAGTGCTATCTCGTAGTTCTTCATCCAAATAACTTAACCAACACATAGATAAGATTAAACACAAGAAAGAGAGGGTTAAAAATATCTTATACAGAAATTAAAACCTTCAAACAAATCTTTCCTTCACCTGGAACAATCCTCAACATCACCACAACACCATACATAAGAGTTAGGTTAGCTTTTGAGGTTGGATTTGGGTAAAACCACCTTGGATTTACCTTTGAACCTTATAGAACTATTAGGGAGGTCCTAGGAGTGTATAAGGACTGATTTGTGTCAAAATGACTTAAAAGAAGGACTGCACCGCCTAAATAAAGGCTGGAACTTTCCACCGTCTAAGTGGGTCCCAGTGGGTTCTAACTACGCAGTCTCGTAGAAGCTTATATAGGGGAAAAAGAAGCATAAAATTACCTTGGACTCAGTAGAAACCACGTAACCTAGGTCTTCTTCATCTTAAAACAACCTCCAATACATCTACAAGAAAGAGGAAGAGAAACTAGCAAGCAGTTCGGGTTTCTTCGGCACTAGAATCACTTGTAACTTTTGAAATCACTTAGGGTTTGATGGAACTTTTGGGAGAAGAGTTGCAGGGGTTTTATCTTGTTTTGCTCTGTAATTTATGATGAAAATATGAGGGAATCAACCCATATAAAGGGCTCATTGACTGCCCTCAATCTTCCCCTTTTTGGGGATTAAATCTTTTCCTTTCCTTCTAAGCAAGTAGGTGATGCGCCTACTTGTCACCTACTACATAATTAAATAGGTGTCACTTGCTGGTCCATTGAATTTAACACGTGTCTCATCCTAACTTCATAGTTAAGATACATATCAAGTAGCTCAAGCAAGTAGGACATGAAGTAAGTTGGTAAAGAAGGCAAATCGGGTAAGCAAGTAGCTCATTTTTATTTGCTCAAAATCGCATTTCTCACATTTAAGTGCACTCGTTAACCTCAACTTAGTCTTGTATATGTTAAATAAAAATACAGGATATAACATCTTCTCCCCCTTAGGAACATTCATCCTCAAATGTTAAGTCGCTCAAAGGGCCAATTGATTTTGCGGCTCTTTATATTACTTTGAATGAGCTTGCTATATAATTCCAACATACCCCTTACATGTATGTAGTCCAGAAAACATACTATAGGACGTACGAGGTTAAACATATCACAATATCGGCCTCACCGGACCATAAACCATTTAACGCAACTAATTATCATCTCATATCTCCTACGCTCGAATAGATAGTTATGTCATAAATCTTAATACCTCCGATAAATTGAAATAAATGAGGGGATCAATTTCTTTATCACGTTATTTCCTCAGGATGCTTATTTCATAGTTCTCAACATGCTGGCCCAATATGGTAATCAAGACCCCATTTTGTTAAGCCTTCCACAACTTTTGGCTTGGTTACTTTCCCAACTCATTGAATTACTTTATGTAATCCTGTACATCGGGGGCTGAACTTTTCATTCTTATCGAATTATATAACGTTGTTCATTGGCGAAATTTCAGGCCTACCCTTTCCATTTTAATCAACTCTGAATTACTTCTTTGCTTATTTATTTAAAACTTTTTCCCATTCTAAGTTACCTTAATGTCCTTGTATTCACTTTAATTCTTCCACCACCCGGTGGGCTAGATTCGGTCCAAATAGGCTCATCCTCTTGGTTTTCAACCATCTAGTCAGAGTCCCATATTTAGACCCATGTAAAGATAATTATCATTGTAGTAAGCAACCATCTCCTTACGATTATTGCTTCAAAACTTGCATAAACGTTAGTCATATTTTTCGTATCCTGAGTTAGCTTATCGGATTCTTGATTCCACCTAAACTTGTTGGTTAAAGCTCTGTCATTTTCTTCTTCGTATCATCTTACTAATACGTTACTTTCATCTCGTAGTACATTTCCGTTTAACTTAGATAACTAAACAATAGATGTAATAAACATCGATTATAATCTTATCTCGTAACCCATTATAGGGTATCGGTTGAATCAAATTCAAAAAGTATGACTCATTCCCGTTAACTTCTTTATCCGTACTATACCAACGTAAGACCCTTATTTGGTACTTTCTATAACACCTCGTACCTCTAAACTAAGCCATATGTATGATTCAAGGGTTTAGGAAACCAAAATGGGGAGTTTAAAGTTGAAAACCAATTTTAGTTATGCAGGCCGAATATTACATCACAAAAAGATGAACCGTAAAAGATTTTACGGACCATCAAAGTGTACCATCAATTTTGTTCTTCAAATTGACAAAACTGGGTGGATTTCAAATTGACAAAACTCGTGGATTTTTACGGACCGTACAATATTTGATGGCCTTTCCTTTTTTACCATCTCTAATCTCTCAAGTTTTGAAATCACTGAAATGTTGTAAATTAATTAAATTAATTTGACGGTCCGATGATACGGAACATATCAAATTTTACGGTCCATGGGTAGATCGTAGAAAATTCGATAGACTGTCCAATACCGCCGTCAAATTCCTCCGACATCAAACAGTATAAATACGCAGACTTAGTTCCAAAATTTGTTTTCTTATTTCCCCAAGCCGTAGAATGAAGTCCATCATCCCCATAACTCAAGGTAAGTCTTTTCCATGTATTTCCATGTGATTCTAATCAAGTATAATCAATTCCTAAGTAAAATTTATTGTTCCTAACCTAGGGTTTTCAAGTTAAACCCAATTTAATATTTCAAGGTGCAATCTTTGGAGTTCTTCTTCAAAGTACGGATTTTTAATACAAGTTTTGAAGCAAGTAAGGTATGTAGAGTTTCTATGCATGTGGGGACATCATTGTTCTTCCCCACGCCACATGTAATGTATGAAATAAAAATTCTTCAAACCTAGGGTTTTGTTCAGTTCATAATAACCATATATTCTAGTTCAATTATATATATATATATATATATATATATATATATATATATATATATATATATATATATATATATATCATGTTGTCATTATTTTACATTCATGATATGTCAATTGTTATTGTCATGAACCTGTACATAATCCATGAACACATGCCTTGATTCACATGAGTTATTAAATACAAGTTATGATCATTATCATTCAGTTCCATGAAGTCATATATATTTCTCATGATTTATACAGGTTATATTATGTATTTCTTCACATGCTAAATTATAAATTTACAAGTTACGTTTACAAGTTACATAATGAATTTCATGGGCTTTCAAGCCAACTTTTTTCAAGTACATATTTTGGGAGTTGCACAGATTATCGAGCAGGCTCAAGCAATCTGAAACTACATATGCCAATGAAGGAGAAGGGTCTCTCCTCCATAGGACGATACCTTCTTATTACCCCTTGTGGGATTATTGGATCCATCATGTTCATGTATACTCACCATATTCACTTTTGACATTTATTCCCTTATGGATCCTGGATCCACTTTGTCATATATAACCCCTTTTGTTGCTAAGAAATTTGGGATAGGACTAGAAAAGTTGCATGAACCTTGTAAAGTGTCCACTCCGATTGGCGAGTTAGTTATAGCTAGATGGATTGATAGGGGTTGTCCAGTTAAAGTCTATCACCATATTACCATAGATGATTTGGTAAAGTTAGAAATTCCAGACTTAGATATAATCATGGGTATGAATTGGTTGTATTCATGTTAGGCAATAGTAGGTTGTAGAACCAAAATTGTAAAATTCGAATTTCTCAGTGAACCTGTCATAGAATTGAAGGGTGATGCAATTGCACCTATGGGTAGGTTTATTTCCTATATTAAAGCCAGAAAGATGACATCTAAGGGGTATATATACCATATAGTTCGAGTTAGGAATATAGATACCTAGACCCCAACTCTTCAGCCCGTACCAGTTGTTAATGATTTTCAAGAAGTATTTCCAAAATATCTTCCCAGAGTTCCTCCCGATAGGGAGATTGAGTTCGGAATTAATCTACTTCACAACACTAAGCCGATATTTATTATGCCATATATAATGGTTCCATTAGAGTTAAGAAAACTAAAAGCCCGGTTGAAAGATCTCTTTGATAAGGGGTTTATTAGACCAAATGTCTCACCATAATGTACAGCAGTCCTGTTTGTCCTAAAGAAAAATGGGTATTTACGTCTGTGACTTATTCGATCAACTTTAGGTTGCTTAATCTTATTCCAAGATTGACCTCAGATCAAGGGACCATCAGCTTAAGGTTAAGGAAGTTGATATTCTAAAAACCGCCTTCCGAACTGGTTATGGTCATTTCGAATTTTGTGTTATGTCGTTCGGATTGACAAATTCCGCAGTTGCTTTCATGGGTTTTATGAACAGGGTTTTCAAGCCTTATCTTGATTTTTTCGTCATTGTCTTCATTGATGATATTCTAGTCTATTCTCGTAGTGAGGTTGATCATGCAGAACGTCTCAGAAATAGTGTTGCAGACACTTCAGGACCGCGAGATTTATGCTTTGTTTTTCAAGTGTGAATGTTGGGTTAAGTCAGTGGCATACTTAGGCCATATGAGTTCAGGTGAAGGCGTCCTGGTTGATTTTCAGAAAATAGACGCTGTTAAGAATTGGCCCAGACCCACTTCTGCTTCAGATATTCGGAGTTTTTTGGTTCTGGCAGGCTATTACAGGCAATTCCTAGAAGTTTATTCTTCTATCTCAACTCCACTAACCAGATTGGCTCAGAAGAAAGTCAAATTTTAGTAGTCAGATGCCTATGAGCATAGTTTTGAGAAATTGAAAACGAGACTGACTTCTGCTCCAGTGCTAACATTGCCAGAGGGAACCAAGCGGTTCGTAGTATATTGTGATGTTTCGATAGTTGGTCTTGGGTGTGTTTTAATACATTATGGTAAGGTTATAACTTATGCATCTAGACAGCTTAAACCTCATGAAAAGAATTATGCGACTCATGACATAGAATTGGCAACCGTGATTTTTGCACTCAAGATTCGGCGTCAATATTTGTATAGAGTTCACATCGACATTTTTACAGATCATAAGATCCTTCTGTATATTTTCAAGAAGCGGGAGTTGAATCTCAGGAAGAGAAGATGGCTCGAATTGATAAAGAATTATGATGTAGATGTTCTCTACCATCCGGGGAAAGTGAACGTGATAGTTGATGCTCTTAGTCGGTGATCCATGGGAGGTGTAGCTCATGTTAAAGAATGTAAGAGAACCATGACAAAGGAAATTCATCGACTAGACAGTCTAGGGGTTCGACTCATGGACTCCAAAGATGGTGTTGTTCAAAACAAGTCTGAATCCTCCTTAGTAGCTGAAGTGAAGTAGAAACATTTTAGTGATCCCTACTTGTTGCCGATAAAATATGGGATTAACAAGCATAAGACTACGACATTTGAACAAGTGGGAGAAGATGGTATTTTGAGGTACCGAGGCAGGTTATGTATTCCCTATGTGGACGGACTCAGAGAGCGAATCGTGGTAGAATGCATAATTATAGATATTCTATTCACCTAGGTTCTACCAAGATGTATCATGATATTAATGAGATTTATTGGTAGAATGATATGAAGAGAAATGTGGCAGATTTTATAGCCAAGTGTCTGAATTGTCAGCAGATGAATGTCGAACACCAGAGGCCTGGTGGGTTGGCATAGAATATTGATAATCCGGTTTGTAAATAGGAGATGATAAACATGAACTTTATAAAAGGTCTACCTCACTCAGCCTGAAGGCATGATTCGATTTAGGTGATAGTGGACCGACTTACTAAATCAGGCCACTTTTTGCCAGTTAAGACCACAAATTCAATAGAGGATTATGCTAAGTTGTATATCAGAGAAATTGTCATGCTTCATTTAACCCCAGTGTCCATTATTTCAGATCGTGGTTCTCAGTTAACAGCTCACTTTTGGAAGTCCTTCCAGAAAGGATTGGATACCAAGGTAAATCTCAGCACAACTTTTCATCCTTAGACATATGGCCAGGAAGAACGTACTATTCTGACTCTTGAGGATAGGTTGAGGGCATTTGTTCTCTACTTTAAAGGTAATTGGGATGATGATTTGCCTCTCATTAAGTTTGCTTATAATAACAGTTATCATTCTAGCATTCAAATGGCATCATTCAAAGCTCTATATGGGCGAAGGTGTAGATGGCTAATTGGTTCGTTCAAATTTAGTGAAGCAGAGTTGTAAGGATCGGACTTCGTCTATCATCTTTGGAGAAAGTCAAGATAATTCAGGAGCATTTGAAAATCCCAGTGGATATTTTGGATCGTCAGATTCAAAAATTGAGAACTATGGAAGTTACCTCAGTGAAAGTTTTGTGGAGAAGTCAGAATGTTGAGGAGTCTACATGGGAAGCCAAAGAAGATATGAAGTCAAAATATCTGCATTAATTTGAGGAGCAAGTAGAAAACGATCAAGGTAAAAAACCTTCATTAATTATGTCATGTCCCTTGCGTGTCCATGTCTCATATTTCACATTGATGTATTCGATACTCATGTCCTATGTTTATGTTTTCATGTAATAGTGTCATTCAGTCTCATGTTTCATGCCATGCATCTTCACGTCCATGTACTCATGCCATGTCTAGTCTTGTTCTTAACCATGACCCATCATTCAAGGATGAATGATCCCAAGGGGGAGATATTATAAGACCCTTAAACTAAGCCATGTTTATGATTCAAAAGTTTAAGAAACGAAAATGGGGAGTTTAAAGTTGAAAACCAGTTTCAGTTCGGCAGGCCTTTTTACGTTAGAGAAAGATGGACTATCTCTAATCAAGTATTGAAGTCAATTTTTTTCAGGAAATTGACGGAACCCGGTGGATTTTTACGGACCATACAATATTTGATGGCTCGTCCTTTTTTACCATCTCTAACCTCTCAAGTTTTGAAGTCACTGGCAAGCTGTAAATTAATCAAATTAATTTGACAGTCCAATTATACCGACAATATAAAATTTGACGGACCATGGGTAGACCGTAGAAAATCCAATTGTCCGTCGAATATGGCCATCAAATACCTCCGACAGCAAACAGTATAAATACGTAGACTTAGTTCCAAAAATCAGTTTTGTTATTTCCCCAAGCCTTAGAACGAACTTCTCTTCACCCATCATCCTCATAAATAAAGGTAAGTCTTTTCCATGTATTTTTACGTGATTCTAATCAAGTATAATTAATTCCTAAGTAACATTCATTGTTCCTAACCTAGGACTTTCAAGTTAAACCCAATTCAAGGTTTCAAGGTGCAATCTTTAGAGTTCTTCTTCAAAGTCCAGATTTTTAATACATGTTTGGAAGCAAGTAAAGTATGTAGAGCTTCTATCCATGTGGGGACATCATTTTTCTTACCCACGCCACATGTAATCTATGAAACAAGAATTCTTCAAACCTATGATTTTGTTCAATTTCATAATAATATATATATATATATATATATCATGTTTTAGTTATTTTATAATCATGTTATGTCAATTGTGATTGTCATGAACCTGTTCGTAATCCATGAACTCATGCCTTGATTCCCATGACTTCTTAAATACAAGTTATGATCATTATCATTTAGTTCCATGAAATCATATATGTTTCTCATGATTTATACATGTTATATTATATATTTTTTCACATGCTAAATTATAAATTTATAAGTTATGTTTACAAGTTATTTCATGAAATTCATGGGCTTTCAAGACAACTATTTTCAAGTATATGTTTTGAGAGTTGCACAGATTACTGAGAAGAATCAGACAACCTGAAACTACGTATACCGACATAGGATAAGGGTCACTCCACCAGTGGAATACCTTCTTATTACCTCTTGTAGGATTATTGTATTTGTCATGTTCATGTTCAAGTCTCGTACTCCGGCAAGGTATGAGATGGCTTAGCTGATCGAGCAGAGAATAGACTCCACATTCACGCGTTGTGGTGCATGTCAGTTTTACTAATGCTCTCCCCACAAATATATGAATATATATACATATATACAATTTACAGATTTTACACATGTTATATTATACTCATGTTTTAGTTTCAATTCATGTCCCTATTATTTCACATACCTACTTATTATTTTAGTTGCTTTACATACAGTACAATTCAAATGTACTAACGTCCATTTGCATGGGGCCTGCACTTCACAGTCCAGGTGTTGAGTTTCAAGAAGATGGATCTGCTTAGTAGGATAGCTTCAATATCAACTGTTTGGTGTCAATTTAGCTTCAGTAGGATAGCCCCATCTCATTCGGGGTGTCAATTTACTTATCTTATGATTATGCATTATTAGTATATGACAGGGCCTTGTCCTGGTAAATAGTTTTCAGACTCATGTTGTCAGAGGTTTCATAGACTAGTCTTGTTATCATGTCATGTCAGTTTTTCAGTTTATTAGACTTATGATATTTTTAGATATTTCTGCTTATTATATTTCAGAATATGGTTTCAACATATGTTCTACATGTTTTAAGTCATTACTTTAGCATGTTCTGATGCCCATGTTCAAAAGCAAGCCATATGGTTTTCTCAGTCACATGCAACCGGGCACCGAGTGTTATTTTTCGCTCAGGCCATGGGTGTGACAATTTCTCCACTTTGACCATAAGAAGTGATTACGCACAATGACACCCTCATTCTTGGGGTTTACCAACTTAATCTTAATAACAAATAATCCCTAAGATCCCCGCGATATCCCTTTTTAGATCATTTGTATGCGTAAAGCTTCCCATTAAAAAATATTCATCATTAAATGTATACTAAACTGCAGATTTATGTTCCAAAGCGTACCGATCCTGATACCTAAGAGATATAAAACCACTCATGGGCCGATGAGGACTCTGACACATACTCAACTGAATAAGGACATAGTCACCTACAATCAGAAAAGGCCCAAACCATATATATATATATAGCAAGGCCGACAAGGTTGACATAAGCATAATAAATCTACAGGGGAGGCCGACAAGGCCACACATAACCATCATACATAACATAACTATTTACAAGCCACTAAAGAGTATACTGACAACAATTGGTTAGGATAGGGACCCGCCATACCCAACTATATACATTTGCATATCCATCATACTTGTCAGCTTACTATACAACTCCAGAAGAATGGACCGTGATGACCTCCAGCTAAGTCGAGTCTTACTGTGAGAAAATCATTTGCATCTCTATCTGCACATGCAGGCACGAAACACAGTGTCCCTGAAAAGGGACATCAGTACAAAAAATATACTAAATATGTAAGGTAAATAACCAATGTAGACATAAGATATATCATAAGAGACAAGGGTACATAAGTCAACCTGAAACTCATAACAAGCCTCTAAGGGCCTACCTGTCATAATTTTGAAGAAATATGCATGTCTCTGGAAAACAATCAAGCCGATCAGGGGGGCATATAATGTAATATCCAGCCTCTCTATGGGGCACATCATATCGTAATGTATATATCATACCTGGCCTCGGTGAGTACTCGATGGTAGTTGGCCCAAATGTGGGACTTAGTAATATCAACCAACTGCAATGGTGTGCATAGATAGTTTTCATACCCGGCTAAATATAGAGCGGCTCGGTAACAAAATAGATACATATATATAACTGCAATGCAAGAAAGACTCTGAAGGGACTTATGAAACCAATCGGAGTGACTCAAGGTCGTTATCCTCAGATTATCATTATGTAATTGTGTCTGTATTACTAGTTGAGAGTCATCAATCATCACAAGAAAACATAAGGTTTAAGAGACTATCAAATCGGGAAAATACTTCCGAAGCAGAACAACAAGAGTTATAAATTGTAACAATATGATACGAAGGGAAACACAAGCTTTAAATTTAAAAGTTGAGTTCCTTTTGAAGGGAC
Organism: Anisodus tanguticus; assembly: GCA_034509755.1. Lineage (NCBI taxonomy): Eukaryota > Viridiplantae > Streptophyta > Magnoliopsida > Solanales > Solanaceae > Anisodus > Anisodus tanguticus. The sequence continues at coordinate 26,210,701 of CM067543.1, forward strand.
GTCGTTATGGTTATACTTATTCATCGATCATGCCAAAAGAATAAAAGAGTATGCCTTAACATACCTTGTCCTCTTCACCACAATTGTTCTACAAGTCCTCGCTGCTCTTATGGACGATCATCTAGATCACATAAAAGTTGATATCAATATTGAATCCAAATTCCATAGAAAATTCATGTAGGTATCTTATTGACTACATCGAACATCTCAGGTTCCTAGATTCTTTTACAAGGGATGCTTATGTAATTTGATCCCATGATTCTCCATACACAATTTTCACAGAAAACTCATTTAGGTGTTCTTCGACAATATTAATCATAAATGTCTCTTTAAGATTTTCTTATACGGAAAGTCTTGTGTGATTCACTTTCACAAACCTTCAAACCATATTCTTATTAATCCATAACGTACACAATCAATCCAATTGTCCAATTCCATTCATACTTAAAGTTAAACAGCCCAACAACTTCTACTTTGAAGAATTCATAAGTTTATGATGTTTTGATTATGAAACTTCTTTCATAACTTTCTCCAAATTATCAATTAAGCGTAAACATAAGTAGAGGAGGATAAAATTTACCTTTACGCCTTCTAATATCCTCAAAACAACATGTTAGCTTACTCTTAAGGGTTTCAAAAACTGACTTTAAGTGGGGATGATGATTACTATGACAATAACGGAATTTATAATGTTAATCTTGTGTAATTGACCTTTAATTTGATCTTGGTGTGTTATAATATCATGGAGAGAGTTTTTGGGAGAGACTAGGGTCTGGTTTGGAGAAACAATGAATCTCAAATTGAAGGAACCCAATTTAAACCCGTCAAGAATTCCACACCGCCGTAAATTAATGACCAATTTAATGGTCCATCAAAATGTTTGACGGGCCGTAAATCTGGACCTTCAAAGCAGCCCCACAGATCCCAAAATCTCAGAAAATGTGATGCTTCATTCTGCATTTTAACGGTCCGTCAACTAATTTACGGTTAATCAAACTCCCCGTCAAAATACACAGTTTCTCAATTTTGTTGAAACGTACTTTCTTCAACCCGTTTAACTCTCAAACACTCCGGTACTTCCATAAAAAAGTTGTAAACCTTTATTACCCTAATGTAAGGTCGTACCTCTTCTCAAGACTTCTGTATTCATTGACGACATGGAGGAATGCAAAGCTACAGGGTGTAACATCCTCCCCCCCCCCTTAGGAATATTTATCCGCGAATGTTGGAAATATTCTAACTCTTAAGTTTTCCAGAAATTTTGGCAGAGTTTACTTTGTAGATAGGAAAATCCAAAACCTGCCAAACAACCCAAACATATATCAAGACAACATCAATCGGCCTCACACGACCACTTCTACTTACAAAATATCATAGAAATTTCAGCAATAACTTACCTTAATATCCTTTTGCTAACATCTGAGCTACACCTGATACACTTTCTCCAAAAATATAGCTTACATAAGATACATGGTCCATCATCGATCAACTAAATAGGAAGAAAGGGGATTAAGGACTATCTTATCCTATCATTGTTAGATTACACTTTTATGCATTGTTGGTATATTCTCAACCTTCACATAGTTATACCTCTCTTTCAAACCATTGTCTGATGACTGTACTTTTTCTGAGGCGTTTTATTCTAACTTCTGAGTTGTATATTCCTTTTTTTTATTATAATCGTATGATAGAATTTAGATAACTGAGTTCATTGTCACAAAGTGTAAGATAATGATGAATGATTGTGGCACAATAATCATCAAAGTTGGGAATGTAAAAGTAGTAGGGTTATTCGAATCCGCTGTTCCTCTGAGTTTCTTATACCCTTGTTAATAGTGTCCTTATACGGTACATACGTTTTGAGGAAGCCTACTGATCCAAAAACTCCTTTCATTAATACATCTCTTCTCTACTCTTATTTGGATTATTTCCTGAATAACATCTCCATTTGGGACTATGCTCTGCTTGCTGGTTACTACCTTTCTCAACTTTCGGTATCATGATCTTGGATACGCTTAGATGGAATCTTCCTACCTTGTTATGCTTAACTTGTAGATCTAAGTATTTTTTTTATAGTTATTTCCTCAAATTTGGTATCGTTAATTCTGGTTCCTTTCTTTTCTTGTGACATCGATAATAGTTCTATTCTTTTGTTGTGTATAAGTCTTTATTCACTGAGCTGGCAATATGTCTCTTACTAGTCATCAATCCTTATTTCAAAATTCTTCCAAACTCTAGACGTTCACCCTTGTCCTGGGTCTGGCATTCCGACCTGAAATATTCATTGGTCATCTTAGGACGGGACAATGGAAATTCTGAATACTCAGGCTTCTTTTAAATTGGTCCTTTGATTAGTTGGTTTTCATAATGAGTGATCGTACAGTGGCTTGAGATAGTCTTCAAAATAAATCTTTGATCAAACTTTGATTATACAGCCAGACTTAATCATTACCGTGCAGACTGATGATTCACTCTGGCATTAATATTCCGATTACATAACGGTCCTTAATGATCCCCGGTTCACTCAATAATCTATACGTAATACCTTAATTTTAAAGAAACTCTTCTTTGAATGCTACAACTTGATACTCTTAATCCTTGGACCTTGATAAGGTTCCTGTTATTATCTTCACGCCATCTCACAATACTTTTTAAAGGGGATTTAGATGGAATGCTTTGTCTTGACACTCCTCAGTTTCCAATATAAGGAAGAATTCGTTTACCTATAGCTCCAAGGGGATATCACCTGATTGCTATTATAGTTGGCCACCTATTTCTTCTTTGGGGTGATCCTTTTTTGTGACTTCGTTACTGACTCTCGTTGTTTAACAATACATGACCCTATGGTCCCTTACCTCCTGCTCTTTATGTCCAATCTTTTTTCTTCTTACAATGTCTCAAACTCGTATAGTTATTTGGCGATTCTATGTATTCCAAGATAGACTCATCATTTCCTTAGTTATACCCTGTATTTGCTCAACTATCCTCTCTCGATTTATATCATTCGTCAAATACTGAAAACAAGGCATTTTCCTTTTCGATTTGTTTCTTCTTTTGTTGACCATATAACTACAACATCTACTATACCCAATGGCTTCAGACTCATAATCTTCGAAAAATTATATTTCTTTGATATTAAGAGTGTGTACTTGCCCCTTGTAAATTCAAAATCCCTTATACTTCACATTCAATTGTTTATTCGTTGGGTATTTCTTGTACACCTGTTTCTCTGAAGCAAATATTTGACATCCTCAAGTTACTTTTTTTCAATATTACTCATGCTAGGAGTTGTCCTGCCTCCTTTTCAATGAAGGATTTACTTTTGCAATGTGTTGCTCTTGCTTGATCCCTTTGTGGTTACTGCACTTGAGTTCTTGTTGCTGCTTTTATTTCTCGGTTTCGGTCTCATTATAACTAATGTCCATATCATTATGACTATGAGATTATATTTCTCCTAAGGTTCCTGGTTTACTCGGCCGTCCAAATTTACTATCACTTGCTTGCTCTTATCGTGTTCCTTTAGTCTTATTCTTTAGCTATTTTCCTTATCAGTTACATTAATTCATCTTTTCTTTGCTCTATTATATACTCACATCGGGTTTCACTTATGCTTACTCCCACTCATATATATTCACAGTGAACCTAAGGCTTGACATAAACAAATTTGATTCATAGTTGGATTCATCATTGTTGCTAACTTCGGGATTTCTCCCCTAAATTCGTAATAGAATTCTTTTCTATCCATCGTCCGATCACTCAACTTGGCGATTACCGATTTTAATTTCTTCAAAGATTCCTCTTCTTAGCATACTTTCGGTACCGTCATCCACGGACGTCATAAATCACTTCTTTACTTATGCCTTTATCTTTTATTGGTACTCTTATTTCTTAAAGATCTCACTCTAATTACTTCATCGATATTCCTACATTACCAGCTTTCCATCAGTATATTCGTGTGAGATATATTCTCCAACTTTGTTAATTTGTCATAACACTTCTACTTGTTTTTATCAGAAACCCATTTCTCATTCGTCACTGCTTCTTTGGTAATCATACCTTCATCACAATTTATCTCCATTTAATGTCGAGAATCCAGTCGTCCTTCATGGTAAAATGGCATATGGCTTGCTCTTAATTGACAAAACTCATCTCTTTCCACGATTATCCTAAATAGTTTAACCCTTATGAAGGGATTAGGGTTACTAATTTACATATAACTTTTCGCGTCCTTTTCATCCTTCAACTGTCTTCTGAACAAGCTTCGGGTAACTTATTCTTGGAAATCCATTTTCCTTATTACTCTTCTAGGGTTTCCCTAAATTCTCTGGACTTGTGAATCCCCTTTTCCGGGTCACATGTTCATTTACCTTCTATGTCCTAATTAAAATATCCTATTTACATAGTCAATTTCTTAATTTTGACGAAGTAAAATATTAATTTCTTTAATTTGATGATTTAAAGACAAATTAATTTCACAATTATCTTTAAAACTCTAAAATTGCAATTAATGATTAAAATTATGTGAAAAATATTATATGTTATTCAATAAATATATTGGATGATATTTTGTGAAATGAAATGATAAAATATTTCTGGAATAATTTTGTATAATCCTTTTTGTCTTGTAAAAATTATATTTCGGTCCGCATAAGAATGGGGAATTTTATATAATTAAATAAAATTATTGAAGGATAAAAATTAGGTGTCAACAACTGCCCTTTCGTTGTTAGGTTGAGTAATGAAATTTGATTGACCTAGTTTTTAGCCGATCACTTTGAGAAATACTTACAATTATTGAAAATTGTAGCCGAATCTTGATCTCTGAATTTCCAACATATCTCAGGCTATATGAGAATTCATTCCATTTGTAGGTCAACTCAATTAAACTCCTAAAAGCAAATAAAGAAAGCAAAGTCCCAAAACTAGAAAGTGCTAAGAGCTTAACTCTCATTGGTACATTATTTCAACCAGTTACCCAAGAATAAGTTCCACGTTTACTCCGCTTGCATCTGGATTTGGTCTGCTTGATTTCCTCCTCCAGTAGCTTCCAACTTGTTTCCATTTGCTAGTACATGACGTTTTGATTATTTTTATTTATCATAACTGTGTGTCTTTGTTTGTTGTGCCCCCTTGGGCGTATACTTTTGAGAATGTGACACCTCCGACATCATCTGGCTACCGATGATGGTTGTGTAATCTTAGAGGCTTGTAGACAGTCATCTTATATAAAGATGTTGTGTATGTCCTTGTCGACCTTCTATATAGTCTGTTACACTTATGATTGGCCTTGTTGACCTTAGCATGGATATATATACATATATGTAAATATTGTTAGGTCTTTTTCTGCTTGCAGGTTGTTGTATGGTGTTGGTAAATGACCATAATAAAGTTGTTGATACATTAAACCTTCCTGTGGTAAAAATCACGCTTCATAAAAGAATTTACTGAAACTTATTGTATATTCTTGTAATTTATTAATTTTACAGCATTTCATATTATTTAGATTCATTATAATTTTAATTTTTCTTTCTGCAAATACATTTTCTCTTGCTACTAACCATTTTCTCCTAAAAATCCTCTTTTTAGAACAATATCAAATACCATTAACATAGATTTCCAGTCTCTTGCATGACCAAATACTTCTGATCTTAGTTGGTATGCTATAGACTCTATCAAAAATGCTACTCTTCCAATTAATGTGTTAGATATTAAATCATAAATATAATCTAGGTTATCAGTGTGTGTAGAACTCATTAATGCTATGTACATTCCAAGGTTTCAGTCATTTATTCTTCTACTTACTTCTTGTTCATCATAAACATTATCTAAATCTAAAAAGAATCTGTTAAGATTTACTCCATATGACATTGATCCTATAAATTCTTTAAATTCTGCTTGTTGTCCTATTAGTATATGTTCTGGTATTTTATTGTGTTTTCTTGTTATTACTTTTAAATTTGGGTCTAATAGTTGTTCTTCAGGGTAATTATTTGCATCTTCATTTATAATATCTTCTTTTGTTCCTGTCTCTATTTTTGTTTCTATAGGTCTATTAAATTCTTCTTCTATGTCGCTTTCTGGTTCTTCTTATATGATTGCATTAACATTTTTTCAATTTTTCTAAAGCTTTTATTATCGGATTATTTTCTTTTACCATATTCGAGTCTTCCTCATCATCTACTTCTTCTATAAATTTTGCTATTTGTATTTCTTGATGTTCTTTAGTTTCTATAGCTAATTCATCTCTTCTCATAAGATTAGTGGTTTCTTTATTAGTGTTACTATCGGTTCTATCATTGTTTTATATCCTTTCTTTACCTTCTTTTTCCCTTTCAATCTTGTCATTTTTTCTTTTAGAATATGTAATTCTACTTTTAATTCTTCCATTTCCTGTTTGACTTGATTTAATTCATGTTCTATTTCTTTTAGTTCTACTTTAGTATATTTTAGTATTTTCTTAGTATCTTTGAACTTATGTTTATATTTTTTGTATTTACTTAACCATTCTTCATTATTATGTGATTTTAATTTTGTATTTTCTTTCTTTAATTCTAACATTTGTTGTTCTTGTTTATCTAATTTTAGGTGTAAATATTCAGTTTTTTCTGAATCATTTAAGTATATATTTTCACCTTCTGAATTATTATTTGGTGTATTTTTAAAGTCTTTTTTCCTTATAGCTTCATAGTTGTATCTTTGTTTTTCAATTATGTCTTTTCCATGGTTTTTAAGAAATGTAATTACACAATGTTCTTGAGTTTCCATTAAAATTGTCCTTTTTATGTGATATAACCAAATTATTTAATGTTTTTTATACTAAGTCTGATAATTTAGGTTTTATTTTACAAATATCTACCATTATAGGTTTTTTACTTCTTCTCCGTGCATCTATTGATACTAATTTTGGTTGTTTGATTGTGATATCAGGTATTTTTTTTCAACTATTCTTTCTTGACTTGTACTAGTTTCTTCTTCTTCTACTACTTGTTTTCCTCTATTTATATGTGCTACTAATATGTTAAGTTGTTCTAATATTATTTTAAATGTTGGCACTTCAGATACATTCCATAATTTTGTCAATTCTTCTCATATTAATTGTTGTATTTGTGTTTGATTTTCTCTTATTTCATCCATTATTATTAGGGTATTTTTTATATGTTCTTTTATTATTATTTCGTTCCATAATGCATCAACTTTCTCATTAAAATTACCCAGGATTATTTATCCTTTTCTTCCATTCTTTTCCCATATCTATCCATATTTTATCAAATTTATTATATTGTTGTTCTAAATGTTTTATATCATTTTCTAATTTTATTTCTTTTGCACTGTATTCTAGATATTGAAGTTGGGATATTATTTCTTCTAATAAAACTATTTTTATTATTTTCAATTTTTTTTCTTGGATATTCATATTTTACTTACAAATCTTGTTTTTCCTTGATCATTTATTTCAATTCCTTCATTAGTATTTCTATAATCTATCATGGTTAAGAAGTCACTTCCTAGTAATAATTCATTGAAACTATCATATTCAATTACTCCTATATTTATATTATACTCCAAATCTTGGATTTTGAATTTTACGTTAATACCTTTAGTTATTATTATTTCTCTTTCATTTTCAGGATAGCTACAAGTCTGTGGCTCTATTAAGTTACAATTTTTTTTCATTAATCTTACTTATATGTATAAAACTCTTAATAGCTCTTGTAGTTATTTCAGCTATGCAATCATTTATTATCATTACATTGAATATTATTACTTTAATTTTTAATTTATTACTGGGTATATTTATTAAATCTAATGTTCTTGGTTGTCTAAATCTTAAGCTAGTTTGTCTTGATATCATTGGTTCCTTTTTTAATTATTAGTCTATATCCTTCTATCTGTGGTCTTATTTTTTGTAATGGTGTTATGGTTCTAGCACTAAAATCCATATGTATTTCTTCTGGTATGGTTATCTTAGCATTTTCTTTGTGTTCTATTTGTTCTAATATATCTTGATACATTAAGATATATATCATTTTTGTTTCTATGCTTATGACTTTACTACCTGGTGGCATCTTTATTCCATCTAGTTTATAATATAATGTTAAAGCTAAGTCTTTATGTTCATCTTTTAATGAAATACTAAAATCTGGTTGTACTGTAAATTTCTGTTTTTGATATATCAAATTTTCTTTTATTACCGATATCAAAGCGTCTTGTAAATTTCCTAATATTCTATCATCTAATATGTATATTTGTATAGGTGTGTCTATATTTTTCTGAAAATATGTTTTTATGGTGAATTGTACTCCTTCAAAGTATATATTTCTATATTTTTAGCTTCTTTAGTAGATAATTTTGCTAATTCTCTTTTTATTATTTCAACTGTTAGTAAATTTATATTTGCTCTTCCATTAATACTAGTTGTGTCTATTATATTTTCATGTTTATGTGCTATATATCTTACTTCTTTGTTTCTTTCAAACCACTTAGTTTTAAATATTTTCTTAACTGATAATTCTTCTTTTTCATCTTGTATTTTTTTTGATATATTTCTGGTTTAAAGCATAAAGTTTGTGTTATTCCTCCATCATATGTATCCATCTGGTAATATGTTTCATTCGAAATATCTACTATTTCTTTTCCTTTATCCATTAATTAACCTGTCAATATGCTTATATTATTATAATATGACATCTTTTTGAGTTTTTATTTCATTACCCTTTCTTATTATTTGTCTCAATTTTTCTTCTCTTATTTTCATATTTTCTTCATCTTTTTGTCTTAATCTTTCATCTTTTAGTACTAACATGTTTCTTAGGGTTTTAATAGTATTTTCTTGTTCACATATCTGTTGGGAATATTCTTCCAAACGTTGATCTCTCTCTTTCATAAGATTTATACTCATTCTGCAGCCTACTATATGTTGGTTAATATCCCTATTATATGTAAATGGTTTTTCATCTATCTTTTGAAGTTCTTTTAATTGTTTTTCATCCATAAGTATGTGTTTATATCTGCTATAAAATTGGTTTGTATATTTATTTCTCTATATAGATTTATTAATTCTCTGTATGCTCTTATAATATTATCTAAGTCTGTACTCCTTTGTGCTATCTCACAATCATTATCTATCACGTCTTCTGATCTTTTTAATGATAATAATTCATTATGATATTTTATTATTATTTCATTTTTATTTCTTCTTTATATTAAGAGATGTCTTAATTCTTTACATAATCATTTTGTCTTATTTAATTTATTAATTTGTTCAAATGACGGATATCTCTTCATTTTAATTTTATTAATTTTTCAGGCTCTGATACCAATTTTCTGGGCGGATCTTATCTTTGTCTATAAACCCTAAAATGGGTAGGATAATAGATAATATGATGATAATTTATCAAATAACAAATATTTAGTATGAAAATGGTTGTCATTAATCCAGAATTCATTTATGTTATATGCCTATAAACTTAGTACAATTATTAGTGAAACAGGATATAAATATTATCATGAAAGATATAAAAAGGTTTCTAAGAACCTTAATAAAATAAGAAAAAGATTGAATGAAATAAGATGACAAGAAATCCAACGAATAGGTAGTATAATAAAGGAAATAGAAATACAAGAGACTAATATTCAATAACATGATTAAATGGTAGTAATTTATATAGAATCTCATATAGAATATAAGCCTAATAAAATGATAAAATAATTTTTTTTATATATAGTGGAGCAGACTTATGTCTAGCAAAGAAAGAAGTATTAGAACATCACAGATAGAAAAGATTTAAAACACATAGAATAAAAGTAACAAGATTTAATGAACAAATGAAAGAGCTGGACATAATAGCAGAAAATATGAGAGTAATATTATATAAAATAATATTTAGACTACCAATAATATATCAAGACGATAATATGAGACAACAAGTATTATTAGGAAACAACTTCTTAGACTTCTTTAAAACACAAGTCATAATAATAATACTTTAAGTTTACAAACGCCTTGAAATAAATGAATAATACTAAAAAGAATATTATCAATACAAATATTAAGAATATGTAATATAAGGTCAAAGAGGAATAACAACCTAAAATTATTGAAGGAAAAATATCTAACATATTAAAAATGAATTTTGGAGAAAATTCAGTACAATTATGGGAAAAAGAAAACATAGAAAACAAATTAATAGATCTTAATGATACAATTAGATGTACGCCTATCAGATATAGTCCAACAGACCAAAAAGAATTTGAAATCCAGATAAAAGAATTATTAGATTTAAAAATAATACAAAAAAGTAAAATCTCACATAGTAGCCCAGCCTTTTTAGTAAGAAAACATAGTGAACAAAAAATTAGGAAAAGCTAGAATGGGGATAGATTATAGAGAACTGAATAAAAAGAGTATATTCAATGGATACATTTTACCATATAAAAGAAATCTTATTAACATATTAGGAAGTAAAAAATGGTTTAGTAAATTTGATTGTAAAAGTGGATTTTGGCAAATAAAGTTAATAAAAGAATCGAAACCAAAAACAACCTTTAGTGCACCTCAAGGACATTATGAATGGAATGTATTACCATTTGCATTAAAAAATGTACCTTAAATATTTCAAAGAGGAATTGATCAAGTATTCAGAAGGTTAAAAGAATTATGTATAGTATATGTTGATGACATACTCATATATAGTGATAATTTAGAAGATCATATAAAACATTTAGAAGATTTTGTAAAGACTATAAAAACATCATGGAATATTATTATCTGAAAATAAATCTGAAATTTTCAGAAACCGTATAGAATATTATAGAATATATTATAGATAAAGAAGGAATACAATTACAAGAACATGTTGTAACAAAAATAAAAAAATTTAAGGATAAATTAGAAAATAAAAAAGTACAACAATTTTTTAGAATAGTAAATTATGCTTCAGACCATATAAAAGACTTACCACTTTTAAGAAAACCATTCCAAGAATTAATTAGAAAAAATAAAATATTTTAATGGATTGAAGTACATGATAAAGCTATTACAAAAATTAAATAAAAAGTTAAAGCTTTATCAAAACATAGATTATCAACTAAAAAAAACCAATTAGAACTTTATACTGATGCTAGTGACATACGATGGGGAGCCGTTCTCATAGCCTATAATAAGAATGATATAGATAAAGAAACACCATTAATATGTGGATATGGGGGAGGAACATGGAAACCAAATGAGAAAAATTATCATATTAATGAAAAAGAATTATTAGTTGTAAAACTAGGAATAAAAAAAATAATCTATTATCACTTATTACCAGTAAAATTTATAGTTAGAACTGATAATACCCAAGTAAAATCTTTTATAACCAATAAAATAGATCAGTTGCCAGAATTGAACAAGAGAAGAAATTTTTTTCTTTTGTTGTTATGATTTTATTGTTAAGAATATATCTGAAACTAAAAATGTTTTAGCTGATTTTCTTAGCAGGTATAACAATGTCAACTAGTAGTGACAACTTTGAAGAATATATTACCAATGTCACGAAAGTTATTTTCCAAACTCTTGAAACCATAATTACAAAAATACAAGAACGCACTCATCTCATAAACCAACTCAGAGAAGCCATACAATACCAACATACACTGAAAACCTTACAACCACCAAAATCACCTATGTGTATTTCTGTAAAACCAAACAATCCAACAACATCTTCAACACATGTTATGTCTAAACTTGCCACTATGCCATCCTCAATACCATCTTCTTCCCAATTGTCATCAACTATATCAATGAGTGATAAACTGAAATATACTCTTGATTTTAGTAATGCTTATGAAAAAATTAATAAGTTTTATGATTATAAATATAACCCTTGTATTTTGCGCAGTGCTAAGCTCAGTAAATATCCAAGATTCTTGTGCAGTGAACATGCTAATCGTGATATAGTAGCAAAACTATTTACTTATGGATTTATTGATAAAATAATAGTTGATGAAACCATGTACTATTTGCTAAGCTGCTCAGTATTATTGTTGAATCTACAAAAGCCATGATGGACTCCTATGGAAAGGGTACGTATGGTATACAAATGTTTGATGCTTCAACTGATTTAGTAGGAAAACCTATAGTAATTTGTCAACTTTTCAAAACTGGTAGAAATAGTAATTTAGTGGAGATGATGAAGACTTGAAAATGAAAATACCTTGTACTATTGAAAAACTTCAAGAATGGTTAAGTGCAAAAAGAGCCATAGGATTATTAACCCTAAAATTCAAAATAGAAGACATGTTACGAGCCAGGAAGGCATGTATTATTGGAATGACAAAATGAGGAGAAATGGAAGAACTTGTGACCCTATACTATAATAATGACATCGTGACACAAGACAATGTTGGACTCACGAACTTGCATGATCGTATAATGAACCTGAAACATAAACATGTAAAGGAGACCATGGAACAATATCAACTTCTGAGTGACCAAAAGAAAAGGCATGTAATAAGTACTAAACATGCTACTACTGCTACCAATAATACAATAAAAAAAGAAATATCTCTGGATCCTTTTACCTGAACTCTCATGTAAAAGATCCAATATCATAACATTGCCCAATGCAGTATAACTACAATAAGCTCATAATGTAATCCATACTACTCTGATAAAACTCATACAAAATAAAGATATCAACATCAATGTCAACATCATTTGGAAAAGCAACCTTGATAATTAAAGAAGAATCCAAGACATCTGGCAAAGATATCATTCAAGGCAAGAATAATTCAAGAAAATGGAAGACATCTGGCACCAACTTTTGACAAACCTGTAAGAACTCAAAAAACTTTAGAAAAATTTGCAATCAAGGAGGACAAACTACTATTTGCTTTTAGACTTTTGTAAAAGCATCTTTAATTTTTTGTCATATAACAATCATGTAATCTACCGAGGTTATCTATATAGAGCCTCTTGTAAACATTGGAAGATATTCGAAATGTACAATAAAAATCTTTCTTTGAAAAAACTCTAATGTCCAGCTAAAAGCCATCTCAGTCTATAATCTTTACTAAGAACAATAGTATAATACTAGAGAAGTTAATTTGAAAGTATATTAGTCCAGAAACCTGCATCTAAAAAAGAATTTCGGAAGGATTCTGTTGAGAAACTCCCAAACACCTAGGCTAATTATCCCGCTATTGTTGAGAAGAGATTAAAGGGAAGCAGTGTCAGGGTGAGTTGAGATCTCGAGTGATCTAAAATTTTGCTAAGAGGTGTGATTTCTAGACTATGTGCTTTTAATTATAGTCTTGATAAGTAAATATCTCTGTAATTATGATGTTGATATTGGTTAAAGGTTGTAGACATATAAAAACAGAAATGAATTCTGGATTAATGACAACCATTTTCATACTAAATATTTGTTATTTGATAAATTATCATCATATTATCTATTATCCTACCATTTTAGAATTTATAGATAAAAATAAGATCCATCCAGAAAATTGGTATCAGAGCCTGAAAAATGAATAAAATTAAAATGAAGAGACATCCGTTTACAACTTAACGAGATCAAGGAAATCTTTTTTCCAAAGCGCCATTGGTGGAGAGCCTTAGCTTAGAGGCAAGTAAAGGGATTGGGCCCTAACTACAACAATCAGATTTGGATATAGTGGAATGATGACATGTAACGTCAAATTCTTCAGCATATTATATGAAGTCAACAAGGGGATAAGTTACTGACTCATCATTTGAAGAATATCAACATAAAGAATTGGAACCGGAGGCAATGTTTGAGATCCCATGTATAACAGAACATTTCAGAATAAATTAGAATACGACAAGTAAGCGAAAGAATGAGCAAGTATCAGAGAGAACTGAAGAAGGGAATTGTTATAATCACTACTAAGAAGAATGTATGAAAATGATTTTCTTTTAGACTATGAATGACAATTAACTAGAATGATACGCGCACTTCTGATCTAACTATATTAATTATTAAGTGTTAAAAAAATTGAGATACTACAACCATAAGAATTTCTAGCACACCATTCAATATCGACGCTAAGTTTATGAATGGAGTAAGGGCTTAAGTATTTTAAAAGATCCCATGTACCAATAATCCTATACCATAAGGCTAAAAAAGTTAACATCATAACTAGTACAACTAACAGGGTGTCCATAAGTGGCATGACTAAGGTTGAGATTAAGGAAATAAGTTAACCTAAGAAATACATCAGCTAACTAAATGGGAATCTGAATGATGGATCCAGATGATGATAGCCTTATGATTCAGAACATGGAAAAGTTCTCCCTTGTATTGGAATGTAAAGTACATCAAAGTGAAGGTCCCATTTTTAGGAAAAATTAGAAAGATATTTAACGAAGATAACTACAACCTTTGAGCTTAAAGGTCCATTATATGCGATATGTTGTCCGTTCAGGATCTACTAAGATGTACCATAATGATAAAGGGATATATTGATGAAACAATATGAAAAAAGGACCTTATAGAAGTTCCAGCTAGTGTATTAATTGCCAATAAATAAAGGATGAGCATCATAAACAGGTGGGTTGACTCAGAACATTATAAACTCGATGTGAAAATTGTAGATGGTTTTCACTATAGAGCTACGTATAGGTCGAGGACTAAGTGAGATGATACCTTAAGGGGATCGTTTACCTTCATGATGAACCCAATGCTATGACATTTGGTAGAGGTACTTGGTTTATGTATAGTTTTTGAAGATCGCCTCAAGAGTGTTTTGCATAATCAGATATGTTCCACCCCTAGATAGATAAACAAATCAGGAATATGATTTAGACATTTGAGGACATATTATGAACTTGCATATTGGATTCCAAAAGAAGCTGAGTTAGCCACCTACTTTCTATTGAGTTGTTTACAACAACAATTATCATGCTAAACATCAGAGTGGTACCACATAAGGCTCTATAGGAGCAAAGGTGTAGGACTTTTACTGGATCGTTCAAGGTAAGCAGGACAAAATTGATAGGATACGATTTAAAGCATAAAGTCATAATGGATATGAAATTATTAAAGAGCATCATTGGCCGCTAAGAGTTGTCATAAAATCATATTCACAAATGCGATGATAGGACTTAGAGCTCGAAGTTGATGATTGAGTATTCTTAAAGAATTCACTTATGAAGTGCATGATTAGATTTGGGGGAAAATAGGATGCCTTAGTCCAAGGTATGCTAGGTTGTATCACATAATTTAATAGATAGACCAACTGACTCACAAATTGGACACATCATCGGGAGGTAGAGCTGATCCCTACTTTTAAGGAAGTATGTTGGGAATCCTTTTCGGATCATACTCATTGCTAATATATGAGTTATGAAGAACCTATCATATGAAGAAATTTTATGTTTCCCTTCTAAGATTGATAAGCTCGCAAATTATGTAATGAACGTGATAGAAGGTTTTATGGCAAAGTGTAATGACCTATCCGTTCATTTTTAGATAAATACCTTTATTTAACTAAATTACCCTTCCTATATGTCCTATGTGGGGTTTTTGATGCGTGGGGATGGGTGGCACTGATCTCGAGGTTCATTTATGTGACTTTTGAAAGAAAAAACAAAAATAGAGGCTTTAGAGTTGATTTGTTTGACTCAAAGTTGAATTTCGAGTATATAGGTTCATTTTCGAGTTTCGTCGCTTTTTGTAGTCCAGGAGGGTCATTTATGACTTAGATGAGTCATTTGTTCACTTCCCGATTCATTTGTATATACTTTTGTCACCTTATTTATGTAAGTTTGATATTTGGATGTTTTGGGCTATTCTTTAAAAAAATATGTCTTAGCTCAGCCGTATGAGAAATTTGAGAGTGCGAACGAGTTTGTAGAACTTTTTACCTTGGGGTAGCATGTTTCGTTCGTATCCGAGGGTATCCGAGAGCTTTTCGAGTGTCTGGCGGAAGATTGGTTGAGTATCCAAGTTGCTGGTGTCTAGTGTTTGCACCAAGAACTGTTGGCTACTTCTGTGTGCCTGCCTCTTTGGAGGTTGGCTCACAGATGCGAGCCTTGAGTATTTGGAAGGTTGTCATCCCTGCGATAACTTTCTCACAGAGGTGATGACGCCTCTGCAGAGTTTATTCCACTCCAGTGCTATGGTGGGGTGTTAAGTGATTCCACCTTAGCAGACCATTTCCCCGTTGATGCAAGACAGCCCCTGCGGAGTTGATTCCGCCGAAGTGGTATCACTGTTCAGTCAGGGAGATTTTCTTTCCTTGAAGGCTATATCTCGGGATTAGAGCTTGGTTGTGGGAGATTTTCTTTAAGAGTTCAATTTGGTTCTTCATTTGAGGTATAATTTCATCCTTTGCTTATTTTTTTCTTTTAAACACAAGTATAGACTTTGTTCGGGGAAGAAAGGTCTTAAGTTTTCTTGATAGAATAAGAGAGTTAAAACCTTTATTTGTGGGGGATTATGAATAAGATGATCATGATATTATGAACTAATGTTCATTAGTGATAGATGATCATGTTGTGATGATTAATTTGAGGATGGAAACCCTTTCTAAATTGGGGAAAATCTAGGGTTTGGAAATGGGGGCTTTTGTTAAATCATGCAATTGAGGGTCCAATTGGCGTTTGTTTTCTAATTAACTTAAGGTTATGACTAGTTAGTATGTTATTATATTTTTTGAATAATACAGTTTGGATTTTGATACCATGGGCCAGGGGTTGATTTTGGGTGTCTTTTGGTTGTTTAAGGACTAAGTCTTTGTATGTGTACTAACTTAATTATTAACGTATATTCTATGTATGTTAGACTATGATTACTATGAGGCACTCTGAAATAGAAAGGTGAGCCTGAGGGTTGATTGTTCATGGCTCCTACTCGACTTTGAGGTAGGCTATAATTTCTCTTTCATAGACATCAAGAAGTACGTATTAGTTATAAATGTTGAAGGGTATTGGGTATGTTTGGGGGTCCCACCTTAGCGGTTGTGATGAATTATTGGGTGGGTACCGGTGTTGAACTGTGATGATGGATGATTTGAGAAATCAGCCTTAAGCAGATTCTGACGGTTGTTGTTTGGGCTTGTCGCCATTATGTAAACTTGTCGTCATATTTTCTATTGTTGTGTTTATTCATCACAATGCTTTCGATATGATATCCCGACTTACATGGATTATGTGTTAATGTCATTCTATAAGCATGTGATATTCATCTCTTATACTAAATTGCATGTCATACATCTGGATTACTTACCTTCTATTATAATTGCATTCATACACTCATGGTTCTGATGGTATTGGAATGAGAGTAGTGTGAAATTGTTGTGGGTCCAATGAGTCTGGGAAATGTAAGTTGTTCTATGAGACGGTTGAAAATACTAAGATGATGGAAATGATTGATATTGACATTACAACCAAGGGCTGGGATCTATTGAGAAATTCCGGATAAGTATATGGATGGCGCGAGTCCCCCATGGTTATGTAGTTCACTGAATTTAAACGTCTATATACCGGAAATGAAAGGTACATGGCATTTGCATTGCATTCATACATTACTGCATTGATTACTTGTTGATTAGTAATGTGTTTTGGAATGGTAAATGGAACATGGATGACTTCTTGATAAAGGATCTTGTTAATTTATTTCTATATTACTCAGATTTTTTATTATGAAACTCTTTCATAAATGAGGTGACTGATATAGTTAATGAACTCTTATGTGAATAAGGTGATTGAATGGATTTATTGTAATATTATGTGTACAAGGTGACTTATGTTATTATTCGACTATTTAGCATATGATTATGAGTGTCAACTTGATATATATCTCTATTGTATATCTTCCATCATTGTTGTCCTATGATGCCTACGTGGTACATTGCATACTCATGCTACACATGTTGCATTCTTTTTGGATGCATATACAACACCTTCCACCAGTTCAGGACTTTGTAGCTAAGTTTGAGCCGGCGATCTTTCAGTGTTCGTGGTGATGTTGCTTCCTTCCAATATACCCTTGGGTACTCCTATCTTCCTACTGTATTTCATTTATTCAAGAGACATATTCAGACTTTTATACTATGTTGCTTTTCTATTTGACTCATGTATTTGGTTTTTAGAGCTCTTGTTGCATTGACTAGATTCTTGGGGGGTTGTATTGATGATTATCAGACTTATTTCCGCATTTATATTTTGATCAGATAGTTTATTAAGTATTTTATTATTTCCGCATTTCTTACTTATGTTATGTTATTAATTGGGAGTGGTTCATCTACCGGTGGGAATAGTGTAGGTTCCACCACGATTCCATAAAATGGATCGTGACAAAGTTTGTATTAGAATTTTAGGTTAAACGGTCTTAAACACAAGAGCAATGCCTACTAGTGTATTACAGATCGGTGCAGAGACGTCAGTACTTATCTTCGAGAGGCTATCAGACATTTTGGAAACTTCACTTTCTTCATTCCTTCCATTCTAAGATTGATCAAATTGGTAGTTGACCTTTATTTTCTATTCTCTCACAGATGGTGAGGACTCATGCTCATGCAGCGAGAGAGGGTGTCACCCCCAATCCTTGGGGGGTGGCCTACACTCGGCACTTTATAGCCCGAGCGTATCAATCCTAATACCTAAGACATATAAGCAACTCATAGGACAATGAGGTACACATACTCAACTAAATAAGGAATTAGCCACTTGCACTCAGAAAAAGCCCAAATCATAAACATTGATAACAAGCCAACAAGGCTGATATAAATATAATAAACCAACTGAAGAGGTCGACAAGGCCAAATACGACTACAAACACATAACATACTGTCTACAAGCCTCTAAAGCATCAGACGTGGCCTATTGTATGTGGCCGGAGGTGGTTGGTATTGGTAATTCATGCCTTTTCTTGAAACGTGCACCAGACCATTAGAAAGATTGAGTGTCACTTGTATGATCTATATAGTGCCACCAAACAAGTTGACCTAGTGCCACTAAGCAAGTTAACCCAGGGAAATGATTCTTTCGGGAAGACTAGTCTTGTGCCTATGACTCTGGTAGGGCGACACACAACACTGAAGATTGCATCAACTTGAAGCATAAAATTCAGGACCTGATCGACAAAATGGAGATTACCTTGCAAAGGACCACTCCAAACGTAAACACAGACCCCCTACCTAATCACAACAGTGCTACTATCTATATGACCGAAAGATAGAAAGACAAGGCAATCTGTAAAACTCCAAGTCCAATACCTATGGAAGCCCTCTAGCAAATAGTGGCATCCCTTACTCTATAAGAGTGCCCCAGGATCAATTTGTTGATTCTCGTGCTTATTGTATCGCAGGTAGCTCAACGCATCACATAACACCTAGAAAAGAATTTGTTGTTGAAGCTGTTGTTTCCCATAGCATCACTAGATCAGGGCGATGGTACACGCCCGAAGAATTAGCTCAAGGGTGTCACCCCCAATCCTTGGGGGTGGCCTACACTCGACACTTTATAGCTCGAGCGTATCGATCCTGATACCCAAGACAAAAAAAGCAACTAATAGGACAACAAGACCACTTACATATACTCAACTGAATAAGGATATAGCCACTTGCACTCAGAAAAACTCTAACTCATAAACATTGATAACAAGCCAACAAGGCCGACATAAATATAATAAACGAACTGAAAAGGGTGACAAGGCCAAATACGACTACCACATATAATACATTGTCTACAAGCCTCTAAAACATGAGACGTGGCCTATTGTATGTGGCCGGAGGTGGTTGGTTTTGGTAATTGACGCCTTTTCTTGAAACGTGCACCCGGCCACTTGAAAGAGTGAGTGCCACAAGTATGATCCATATAGTGCCACCAAATAAGTTGACCTAGTGCCACTAAGCAAGTAGATCCAGGAAATGATTCTTTTGAGAAGACCAAACTTATGCCTATCACTCTGGTGGGGACAGACACAAACTGATGATAGCATCAACTTGAAGCATAAAATTCAGTACCTGATCGACAAAAGGGAGATTACCTTGCAAACGACCACTCCAAATGACAAAAGGTAATTCACGGCTTCGCTTGAAATGTGCACCTGACCATTTGAAAGATTGAGTGCCACTAGTATGATCCATATAGTGCCACAAAATAAGTTGACCTAGTGCCACTAAGAAAGTTGTCCCATGGAAATGATTCTTTCGAGAAGACCAAACTTATGCCTATCACTTTGGTGGGGCAAGACGCAAACTGATGATTTCATCAACTTGAAGCATAAAATTCAGGACCTGATCGATAAAAGGGAGATTACCTTGCAAATGACCACTCCAAACGTAAACACAGACCCCCTGCCTAATCAAAGCGATGTTATATTCCAAATGATCGAATGTTAGGAAGACAAGGCAATCTGTAAACCTCTAAGTCCAACACCTATGGAAGCCCTCGAGCAAATAGTGGTGTCTCTTACTATATAAGAGCGCCACAGGTTCAATTTGTTGATTTTTGTGCTTGTTGTATCGCTGGTAGCTCAAAGCATCACATAATCACCTAGAATAGAATTTGTTGTTAAAACTGTTGTTTCCCATGGCATGACTAGATTAGAGCGATGGTACACGCATAAAGAATTAGCCCAAGGATGTCACCCCCAATCCATGGGGGGCAACACTCGGCACTTTATAGCTCGTGCGTATCGATCCTGATACCTAAGACATATAAAGAAACTCATAGGACAACGAGGCCACTTACACATACTAAACTGAATAAGGATATAGCCACTTGCACTCAGAAAAACCCCAAATCATAAACATTGATAACAAGCCAACAAGGCCGATATAAATATAATAAACCAACTGAAGAGGTCGACAAGGCCAAATACGACTATGACACATAACACACTGTCTACAAGCCTCGAAAGCATGAGACGTGGCCGGAGGTGGTTGATTTTGGTAATTCAAGCCATTGCTTGAAACGTGCACCCGATCATTTGAAAGATTGAGTGCCACTAGTAAGATCCATATAGTGCCACCAAATAAGAACACCTAGTGCCACTAAGCAAGTTGACCCTGGGAAATGATTCTTTCGAGAAGACCAGACTTATGACTATCACTCTGGTGGGGCCAGACACAAACTGATGATTGTATAACCTTGAAGCATAAAATTCAGGACCTGATCGACAAAAGGGAGATTACCTTGCAAACGACCACACCAAACGTAAACACAGACACCATGCCTAATCAAAGCGGTGTTATAATCCAAATGATCGAATGTTAGAAAGCCAAGGCAATTTGTAATCCTCCAACTCCCACACCTATGGAAGCCCTCGAGCAAATAGTGGCGTCTCTTACTCTATAAGAGCGCCCTAGGTTTATTTTGTTGATTCTCGTGCTTGTATCGTAGGTAGCTAAAGGCATCACATAATCACTCAGAAAAGAATTTGTTATTGAAGCTGTTGTTTCCCATGGCAAGACTAGATCAGGTCGATGGTACACGCCCAAAGAATTAGCCCAAGGGTGTCACGCCAAATCCTTGGGGGTGGCCTACACTCAGCAATTTATAGACCGTGCGTATCGATCCTCATACCTAAGACATATAAAGCAACTCATAGGACAACGAGGCAACTTACACATACTCATCTTAATAAGGAATTAGCCATTTGCACTCAGAAAACGCCCAAATCATAGACATTGATAACAAGCTAACAAGGTCGACATAAATAGAATAAACCAACTGAAGAGGTCGACAAGGCCAAATACAACTACCACACATAACACAATATCTACAACCCTTTAAAGCATCAGACGTGACCTATTGTATGTGGCCGGAGGTGGCTTGTTTTGGTAATTCACGCCTTCACTTGAAATGTGCACCTGACCATTTGAAAGATTGAGTGCCACTAGTATGATCCATATACTGCCACGAAATAAGTTGACCTAGTGCCACTAAGAAAGTTGTCCCATGGAAATGATTCTTTCGAGAAGACCAGACTTATGCCTATCACTCTGGTGGGGCAACACACAAACTGATGATTGGTTCAACTTAAAGTATAAAATTCAGGACCTGATCGATAAAAGGGAGATTACCTTGCAAATGACCACTCCAAACGTAAACACAGACTCCCTACCTAATAAAAGCGATGTTATATTCCAAATGATCGAATGTTAGGAAGACAAGGCAATCTGTAAACCTCTAAGTCCAACACCTATGGAAGCCCTCGAGCAAATAGTGGTGTCTCTTACTCTATAAGAGCGCCACATGTTCAATTTGTTGATTCTTGTGCTTGTTGTATCGCAGGTAGCTCAAAGCATCACATAATCACCTAGAAAAGAATTTGTTGTTGAAACTGTTGTTTCCCATGACATGACTAGATTAGAGCGATGGTCCACGCATGAAGAATTAGCCCAAGGGTGTCACCCCTAATCCTTGGGGGTTGGCCTACACTCGGCACTTTATAGCTCGTGCGTATCGATCCTAATACCTAAGACATATAAAGAAACTCATAGGATAACGAGGCCACTTACACATACCCAACTGAATAAGGATATAGCCACTTGCACTCAGAAAACCCCTAATCATAAACATTGATAACAAGCCAACAAGGCCAACATAAATATAATAAACCAACTGAAGAGGTCGACAAGGACAAATATGACTACGACACATAACACACTGTCTACAAGCCTCTAAAGCATAAGACGTGGCCGTAGGTGGTTGGTTTTGGTAATTCAAGCCTTTGCTTGAAACATGCACCCGACCATTTGAAAGATTGAGTTCCACTAGTATGATCCATAGAGTGCCACCAAATAAGTTGACCTAGTGCCACTAAGCAAGTTGACGCAGGAAAATGATTCTTTCGAGAAGACCAGACTTATGCCTATCACTCTGCTGGGGCCAGACACAAACTGATGATTGTATAACCTTGAAGCATAAAATTCAGGACCTGATCGACAAAAGGGAGATTACCTTGCAAACGATCACTCCAAACGTAAACACAGACCCCCTGCCTAATCAAAGCGGTGTTGTATTCCAAATGATCGAATGTTAGGTAGACAAGGCAATCTGTAAACCTCCAAGTCCAACACCTATGGAAGCCCTTGAACAAATAGTGGTGTCTCTTACTATATTAGAGCGCCACAGGTTCAATTTGTTTATTTTTGTGCTTGTTGTATCGCAGGTAGCTCAAAGCATCACATAATCACCTAGAATAGAATTTGTTGTTGAAACTGTTGTTTCCCATGGCATGACTAGATTAGAGTGATGGTATACGCATGAAGAATTAGCCCAAGGGTGTCACCCCCAATCCTTGGGGGTTGGCCTACACTCGGCACTTTATAGCTCGAGCGTATCGATCCTGATACCTAAGACATATAAAGAAACTCATAGGATAACAAGGCCACTTACACATACTCAACTGAATAAGGATATAGCCACTTGCACTCAGAAAAACCCCAAATCATAAACATTGATAACAACCCAACAAGGACGACATAAATATAATAAACCAACTGAAGAGGTCGACAAGGCCAAATACGACTTCGACACATAACACACTATCTACAAGCCTCTAAAGCATGAGACGTGGCCGGAGGTGGTTGGTTTTGGTAATTCAAGCCTTTGCTTGAAACGTGCACCCGACCATTTGAAAGATTGAGTTCCACTAGTATGATCCATAGAGTGCCACCAAATAAGTTGACCTAGTGCCACTAAGCAAGTTGACGCAGGAAAATGATTCTTTCGAGAAGACCAGACTTATGACTATCACTCTGGTGGGGCCAGACACAAACTGATGATTGTATAACCTTGAAGCATAAAATTCAGGACCTGATCGACAAAAGGGAGATTACCTTGCAAACGACCACACCAAACGTAAACACAGACACCATGCCTAATCAAAGCAGTGTTATAATCCAAATGATCGAATGTTAGAAAGACAAGGCAATTTGTAATCCTCCAAGTCCAACACCTATGGAAGCCCTCGAGCAAATAGTGGCGTCTCTTACTCTATTAGAGCGCCCCAGGTTCATTTTGTTGATTCTCGTGCTTGTATCGTAGGTAGCTAAAGGAATCACATAATCACTCAGAAAAGAATTTGTTATTGAAGCTGTTGTTTCCGATGGCATGACTAGATCAGGTCGATGGTACACGCCCAAAGAATTAGCCCAAGGGTGTCACGCCCAACCCTTGGGGGGTGGCCTACACTCGGCAGTTTATAGCCCGAGCGTATCGATCCTCATACCTAAGACATATAAAGCAACTCATAGGACAACGAGGTAACTTACACATACTCAACTTAATAAGGAATTAGCCATTTGCACTCAGAAAATGCCCAAATCATAGGCATTTATAACAAGCTAACAAGGTCGACATAAATAGAATAAACCAACTGAAGAGGTCGACAAGGCCAAATACAACTACCACACATAACAAAATATCTACAACCCTTTAAAGCATCAGACGTTACCTATTGTACGTGGCCGGAGGTGGCTTGTTTTGGTAATTCACGCCTTCGCTTGAAATGTGCACCTGACCATTTGAAAGATTGAGTGCCACTAGTATGATCCATATAGTGCCACGAAATAAGTTGACCTAGTGCCACTAAGAAAGTTGTCCCATGGAAATGATTCTTTCGAGAAGACCTGACTTATGCCTACCACTCTGGTGGGGCAACACACAAACTGATGATTGGTTCAACTTAAAGTATAAAATTCAGGACCTGATCGATAAAAGGGAGATTACCTTGCAAATGACCACTCCAAACGTAAACACAGACCCCCTGCTTAATAAAAGCGATGTTACATTCCAAATGATCCAATGTTAGGAAGACAAGGCAATCTATAAACCTCTAAGTCCAACACCTATGGAAGCCCTCGAGCAAATAGTGGTGTCTCTTACTTTATAAGAGCGCCACATGTTCAATTTGTTGATTCTTGTGCTGGTTGTATCGCAGGTAGCTCAAAGCATCACATAATCACCTAGAAAAGAATTTGTTGTGGAAATTGTTGTTTCCCATGACATGACTAGATTAGAGCGATGGTCCACGCATGAAGAATTAGCCCAAGGGTGTCACCCCCAATCCTTGGGGGTTGGCCTACACTCGGCACTTTATAGCTCGTGTGTATCGATCTTGATACCTAAGACATATAAAGAAACTCATAGGACAACGAGGCCACATACACATACCCAACTGAATAAGTATATAGCCACTTGCACTCAGAAACCCCAAATCATAAACATTGATAACAAGCCAACAAGGCTAACATAAATATAATAAACCAACTGAGGAGGTCGACAAGGACAAATATGACTACGACACATAACACACCGTCTACAAGCCTCTAAAGCATGAGACGTGGCCGGAGGTGGTTGGTTTTGGTAATACAAGCCTTTTCTTGAAACGTGCACCCGACCATTTGAAAGATTGAGTTCCACTAGTATGATCCATATAGTGCCACCAAATAAGTTGACCTAGTGCCACTAAGCAAGTTGAACCAGGGAAATGATTCTTACGAGAAGACCAGACTTATGCCTATCAATCTGGTGGGGCCAGACACAAACTGATGATTGTATAACCTTGAAACATAACATTCAGGACCTGATCGACAAAAGGGAGATTACCTTGCAAACGATCACTCCAAACGTAAACACAGACCCCCTGCCTAATCAAAGTGGTGTTATATTCCAAATGATCGAATGTTCGGTAGACAAGGTAATCTGTAAACCTCCAAGTCCAACACCTATGGAAGCCCTTGAGCAAATAGTGGTGTCTCTTACTATATTAGAGCGCCATAGGTTCAATTTTGATGATTTTTGTGCTTGTTGTGTCGCAGGTAGTTCAAAGCATCACATAATCACCTAGAATAGAATTTGTTGTTGAAACCGTTGTTTCCCATGGCATGACTAGATTAGAGTGATGGTATACGCATGAAGAATTAGCCCAAGGGTGTCACCCCCAATCCTTGGGGGTTGGCCTACACTCGACACTTTATAGCTCGAGCGTATCGATCCTGATACCTAAGACATATAAAGAAACTCATAGGATAACAAGGCCACTTACACATACTCAACTGAATAAGGATATAGCCACTTGCACTCAGAAAATCCCCAAATCATAAACATTGACAACAACCCAACAAGGACGACATAAATATAATAAACCAACTGAAGAGGTCGACAAGGCCAAATACGACTACGACACATAACACACTGTCTACAAACCTGTAAAGCATGAGACGTGGCCGGAGGTGGTTGGTTTTGATAATTCAAGCCTTTGCTTGAAACGTGCACCCGTCCATTTGAAAGATTGAGTGCCACTAATATGATCCGTATAGTACCACCAAATAAGTTGACCTAGTGCCACAAAGCAAGTTGACCAAGGGAAATGATTCTTTCGAGAAGACCAGACTTATGCCTATCACTCTGGTGGGGCCAGACACAAACTGATAATTGTATAACCTTGAAGAATAAAATTTAGGACCTGATCGACAAAATGGAGATTACCTTGCAAAGGACCACTCCAAACGTAAACACAGACCCCTACCTAATCAAAACAGTGCTACTATCTATATGACCGAAAGATAGAAAGGCAAGGTAATATGTAAACCTCCAAGTCCAATACCTATGGAAGCCCTAGAGTAGATAGTGGCATCTCTTACTCTATAAGAGTGCCCCCAAGTTCAATTTGTTGATTCTCGTGCTTATTGTATCGCAGGTAGCTCAAAGCATCACATAACACCTAGAAAAGAATTTGTTGTTGAAGTTGTTGTTTCCCATGGCATAACTAGATCAGGGCGATGGTACACGCCCGAAGAAATAGCCCAAGGGTGTCACCCCCAATCCTTGGGGGGTGGCCTACACTCGGCACTTCATAGCTCGAGCATATCGATCGTGATACCAAAGACATATAAAGAAACTCATAGGACAACGAGACCACTTACACATACTCAACGGAATAAGGATATAGCCATTTGCGCTCCGAAAAACACCAAATCATAAACATTGATAACAAGCCAACAAGACCGACATAAATATAATAAACCAACTGAAGAGGTCGACAAGGCCAAATATGACTACGACACATAACACACTATCTACAAGCCTCTAAAGCATGAGACGTGGCCGGAGGTGGTTGGTTTTGGTAATTCAAGACTTTGCTTAAAACGTGCACCCGACCATTTGAAAGATTGAGTGCCACTAGTAAGATCCATATAGTGCCACCAAATAAGTTGACCTAGTGCCACTAAGCAAGTTGACCAAGGGAAATGATTCTTTCGAGAAGACCAGACTTATGCCTATCACTCTGGTGGGGCCAGACACAAACTGATAATTGTATAACCTTGAAGCATAAAATTTAGGACCTGATCGACAAAATGGAGATTACCTTGCAAAGGACCACTCCAAACGTAAACACAGACCCCTACCTAATCACAACAGTGCTACTATCTATATGACCGAAAGAATAGAAAGGCAAGACAATCTGTAAACCTCCAAGGCCAATACCTATGGAAGCCCTAGAGTAGATAGTGGCATCTCTTACTCTGTGTTTACCACTCCAAACGTAAACACAGACACCCTGCCTAATCAAAGCAGTGTTATAATCCAAATGATCGAATGTTAGGAAGACAAGGCAATTTGTAATCCTCCAAGTCCAACACCTATGGAAGCCCTCGAGCAAATAGTGGAGTCTTTTACTCTATAAGAGCGCCCCAGGTTCATTTTGTTGATTCTCGTGGTTGTTGTATCGCAGGTAACTCAAAGCATCACATAATCACCCAGAAAAGAATTTGTTTTTGAAGCTGTTGTTTCCCATGGCATGACTAGATCATGTCGATGGTACACGCCCGAAGAATTAGCCCAAGGGTGTCACGCCCAATCCTTGGGGCGTGGCCTATACTCGGCAGTTTAAAGCCCGAGCGTATCGATCCTCATACCAAAGACATATAAAGCAACTCATAGGATAACGAGGCCACTTACACATACTCAACTAAATAAGGAATTAGCCATTTGCACTCAGAAAAAGCCCAAATCATAGACATTGATAACAAGAAAACAAGGCCGACATAAATAGAATAAACTAACTGAAGAGGCCGACAAGGCCAAATACAACTACCACACATAACACAATATCTACAAGCCTTTAAAGCATCAGACGTGACCTATTGTATGTGGCCGGAGGTGGTTGGTTTTGGTAATTCACGCCTTCGCTTGAAATGTGCACCCGACCATTTGAAAGATTGAGTGCCACTAGTATGATCCATATAGTGCCACCAAATAAGTTTACCTAGTGCCACTAAGAAAGGTGTCCCATGGAAATGATTCTTTCTAGAAGACCAGACTTATGCCTATCACTCTGGTGGGGTAAGACACAAACTGATGATAGCATCAACTTGAAGCATAAAATTCAGGACCTGATCGACAAAAGGGATATTACCTTGCAAATGACAACTCCAAACGTAAACACAGACCCCCTGCCTAATCAAAGCGGTGTTATAATCCAAATGATTGAATGTTAGGAAGACAAGGCAATCTGTAAACCTCTAAGTCTAACACCTATGGAAGCCCTCGAGCAAATAGTGGTGTCTCTTACTCTATAAGAGAGCCACAGGTTCAATTTGTTGATTTTTGTGGTTGTTGTATCGCAGGTAGCTCAAAGCATCACATAATCACCTAGAAAAGAATTTGTTGTTGAAATTGTTGTTTCCCATGGCATGACTATATTAGAGCGACGGTACATGCCTGAAGAATTATCCTAAGGGTGTCACCCCCAATCCTTGGAGGTTGGCCTACACTCGGCACTTTATAGCTCGAGCGTATCGATCCTGATACCTAAGACATATAAAGAAACTCATAGGACAACGAGGCCACTTACACATACTCAACTGAATAAGGATATAGCCACTTGCACTCAGAAAAACACCAAATCATAAACATCGATAACAAGCCAACTAGACCGACATAAATATAATAAACCAACTGAAGAGATCGACAAGGCCAAATACAACTACGACACATAACACACTGTCTACAAGCCTCTAAAGCATGAGACGTGGCCGGAGGTAGTTGGTTTTGGTAATTCAATCCTATCCTTGAAACGTGCACCCGACCATTTGAAAGATTGAGTGGCACTAGTATGATCCATATAGTGCCACCAAATAAGTTGACCTAGTGCCACTAAGCAAGTTGACCCAGGGAAATGATTCTTTCGAGAAGACCAGACTTATGCCTATCACTCTGGTGGGGCCAGAGACAAACTGATGATTGTATAACCTTGATGCATAAAATTCAGGACCTGATCGATAAAAGGGAGATTACCTTGTAAACGACCACTCCAAACGTAAACACAGACAACCTGCCTAATCAAAGCAGTGTTATAATCCAAATGATCGAATGTTAGGATGACAAGGCATATTTGTAATCCTCCAAGTCCAACACCTATGGAAGCCTTCGAGCAAATAGTGGCATCTCTTACTCTATAAGAGCTCCCCCACGTTCATTTTGTTGATTCTCGTGCTTGTTGTATCGCAGGTAGCTCAAAGCATCACATAATCACCCAGAAAAGAATTTGTTGTTGAAGCTGTTGTTTCCCATGGCATGACTAGATCATGTCGATGGTACACGCCCGAAGAATTAGCCCAAGGGTGTCACGCCCAATCCTTGGGGCGTGGCCTATACTCGGCAGTTTAAAGCCCGAGCGTATCGATCCTCATACCTAAGACATATAAAGCAACTCATAGGATAACGAGGCCACTTACACATACTCAACTTAATAAGGAATTAGCCATTTGCACTCAGAAAAATCCCAAATCATAGACATTGATAACAAGAAAACAAGGCCGACATAAATAGAATAAACTAACTGAAGAGGCCGACAAGGCCAAATACAACTACCACACATAACACAATATCTACAAGCCTTTAAAGCATCAGACGTGACCTATTGTATGTGGCCGGAGGTGGTTGGTTTTGGTAATTCTCGCCTTCGCTTGAAATGTGCACCCGACCATTTGAAAGATTGAGTGCCACTAGTATGATCCATATAGTGCCACCAAATAAGTTTACCTAGTGCCACTAAGAAAGTTGTCCCATGGAAATGATTCTTTCTAGAAGACCAGACTTATGCCTATCACTGCGGTGGGGTAAGACACAAACCGATGATAGCATCAACTTGAAGCATAAAATTCGGGACTCCGATCGACAAAAGGGAGATTACCTTGCAAATGACAACTCCAAACGTAAACACGGACCCCCGCCTAATCAAAGCGGTGTTATAATCCGAATGATTGAATGTTAGGAAGACAAGGCAATCTGTAAACCTCTAAGTCTAACACCTATGGAAGCCCTCGAGCAAATAGTGGTGTCTCTTACTCTATAAGAGAGCCACGGAGTTCAATTTCTTGATTTTTGTGCTTGTTGTATCGCAGGTAGCTCAAAGCATCACATAATCACCTAGAAAAGAATTTGTTGTTGAAACTGTTGTTTCCCATGGCATGACTATATTAGAGCGACGGTACATGCCTGAAGAATTATCCTAAGGGTGTCACCCCCAATCCTTGGAGGTTGGCCTACACTCGGCACTTTATAGCTCGAGCGTATCGATCCTGATACCTAAGACATATAAAGAAACTCATAGGACAACGAGGCCACTTACACATACTCAACTGAATAAGGATATAGCCACTTGCACTCAGAAAAACACCAAATCATAAACATCGATAACAAGCCAACTAGACCGACATAAATATAATAAACCAACTGAAGAGATCGACAAGGCCAAATACAACTACGACACATAACACACTGTCTACAAGCCTCTAAAGCATGAGACGTGGCCGGAGGTAGTTGGTTTTGGTAATTCAATCCTTTCCTTGAAACGTGCACCCGACCATTTGAAAGATTGAGTGGCACTAGTATGATCCATATAGTGCCACCAAATAAGTTGACCTAGTGCCACTAAGCAAGTTGACCCAGGGAAATGATTCTTTCGAGAAGACCAGACTTATGCCTATCACTCTGGTGGGGCTAGAGACAAACTGATGATTGTATAACCTTGATGCATAAAATTCAGGACCTGATCGATAAAAGGGAGATTACCTTGTAAACGACCACTCCAAACGTAAACACAGACAACCTGCCTAATCAAAGCAGTGTTATAATCCAAATGATCGAATGTTAGGAAGACAAGGCATATTTGTAATCCTCCAAGTCCAACACCTATGGAAGCCTTCGAGCAAATAGTGGCATCTCTTACTCTATAAGAGCTCCCCCACGTTCATTTTGTTGATTCTCGTGCTTGTTGTATCGCAGTAGCTCAAAGCATCACATAATCACCCGAGTAAAAGAATTTGTTGTTGAAGCTGTTGTTTCCCATGGCATGACTAGATCATGTCGATGGTACACGCCCGAAGAATTAGCCCAAGGGTGTCACGCCCAATCCTTGGGGCGTGGCCTATACTCTATAGCGGTTTAAAGCCCGAGCGTATCGATCCTCATACCTAAGACATATAAAGCAACTCATAGGATAACGAGGCCACTTACACATACTCAACTTAATAAGGAATTAGCCATTTGCACTCAGAAAAAGCCCAAATCATAGACATTGATAACAAGAAAACAAGGCCGACATAAATAGAATAAACTAACTAAAGAGGCCGACAAGGCCAAATACAACTACCACACATAACACAATATCTACAAGCCTTTAAAGCATCAGACGTGACCTATTGTATGTGGCCGGAGGTGGTTGGTTTTGGTAATTCTCGCCTTCGCGTGAAATGTGCACCCGACCATTTGAAAGATTGAGTGCCACTAGTATGATCCATATAGTGCCACCAAATAAGTTTACCTAGTGCCACTAAGAAAGTTGTCCCATGGAAATGATTCTTTCTAGAAGACCAGACTTATGCCTATCACTCTGGTGGGGTAAGACACAAACTGATGATAGCATCAACTTGAAGCATAAAATTCAGGACCTGATCGACAAAAGGGAGATTACCTTGCAAATGACAACTCCAAACGTAAACACAGACCCCCTGCCTAATCAAAGCGGTGTTATAATCCAAATGATTGAATGTTAGGAAGACAAGGCAATCTGTAAACCTCTAAGTCTAACACCTATGGAAGCCCTCGAGCAAATAGTGGTGTCTCTTACTCTATAAGAGCGCCACAGGTTCAATTTGTTGATTTTTGTGCTTGTTGTATCGCAGGTAGCTCAAAGCATCACATAATCACCTAGAAAAGAATTTGTTGTTGAAACTGTTGTTTCCCATGGCATGACTATATTAGAGCGACGGTACATGCCTGAAGAATTATCCCAAGGGTGTCACCCCCAATCCCTGGAGGTTGGCCTACACTCGGCACTTTATAGCTCGAGCGTATCGATCCTGATACCTAAGACATATAAAGAAACTCATAGGACAACGAGGCCACTTACACATACTCAACTGAAGAAGGATATAGCCACTTGCACTCAGAAAAATACCAAATCATAAACTTTGATAACAAGCCAACTAGACCGACATAAATATAATAAACCAACTGAAGAGGTCGACAAGGCCAAATACAACTATGACACATAACACACTGTCTACAAGCCTCTAAAGCATGAGACGTGGCCGGAGGTAGTTGGTTTTGGTAATTCAAGCCTTTCCTTGAAACGTGCACCCGACCATTTGAAAGATTGAGTGGCACTAGTATGATCCATATAGTGCCACCAAATAAGTTGACCTAGTGCCACTAAGGAAGTTGACCCAGGGAAATGATTCTTTCGAGAAGACCAGACTTATGCCTATCACTCTGGTGGAGCCCGAGACAAACTGATGATTGTATAACCTTGATGCATAAAATTCAGGACCTGATCGATAAAAGGGAGATTACCTTGCAAACGACCACTCCAAACGTAAACACATACAACCTGCCTAATCAAAGCAGTGTTATAATCCAAATGATCGAATGTTAGGAAGACAAGGCAATTTGTAATCCTCCAAGTCCAACACCTATGGAAGCCTTCGGGCAAATAGTGGCATCTCTTACTCTATAAGAGCACCCCCAGGTTCATTTTGTTTATTCTCGTGCTTGTTGTATCGCAGGTAGCTCAAAGCATCACATAATCACCCAGAAAAGAATTTGTTGTTGAAGCTGTTGTTTCCCATGGCATGACTAGATCATGTCGATGGTACACGCCCTAAGAATTAGCCCAAGGGTGTCACGCCCAATCCTTGGGGCGTGGCCTATACTCGGCAGTTTAAAGCCCGAGCGTATCGATCCTCATATCTAAGACATATAAAGCAACTCATAGGATAACGAGGCCACTTACACATACTCAACTTAATAAGGAATTAGCCATTTGCACTCAGAAAAAGCCCAAATCATAGACAT
The DNA here is from genome assembly GCA_034509755.1 of Anisodus tanguticus. Lineage (NCBI taxonomy): Eukaryota > Viridiplantae > Streptophyta > Magnoliopsida > Solanales > Solanaceae > Anisodus > Anisodus tanguticus. The sequence continues at coordinate 26,244,026 of CM067543.1, forward strand.
TGATAACAAGAAAACAAGGCCGACATAAATAGAATAAACTAACTGAAGAGGCCGACAAGGCCAAATACAACTACCACACATAACACAATATCTACAAGCCTTTAAAGCATCAGACGTGACCTATTGTATGTGGCCGGAGGTGGTTGTTTTGGTAATTCACGCCTTCGCTTGAAATGTGCACCCGACCATTTGAAAGATTGAGTGCCACTAGTATGATCCATATAGTGCCACCAAATAAGTTTACCTAGTGCAACTAAGAAAGTTGTCCCATGGAAATGATTCTTTCTAGAAGAGCAGACTTATGCCTATCACTCTGGTGGGGTAAGACACAAACTGATGATTGCATCAACTTGTTGTATAAAATTAAGGACCTGATCGATAAAAGGGAGATTACCTTGCAAATGACCACTCCAAACGTAAACACAGACCCCCTGCCTAATCAAAGCGATGTTATATTCCAAATGATCGAATGTTAGGAAGACAAGGCAATCTGTAAACCTCTAAGTCCAACACCTATGGAAGCCCTCGAGCAAATAGTGGTGTCTCTTACTCTATAAGAGCGCCACAGGTTCAATTTGTTGATTTTTGTGCTTGTTGTATCGCAGGTAGCTCAAAGCATCACATAATCACCTAGAAAAGAATTTGTTGTTGAAACTGTTGTTTCCCATGGCATGACTATATTAGAGCGATGGTACTTGCCTGAAGAATTAGCCCAAGGGTGTCACCCCCAATCCTTATAGGTTGGCCTACATTCGACACTTTATAGCTCGAGCGTATCGATCCTCATACCTAAGACATATAAAGAAACTCATAGGACAACGAGGCCACTTACACATACTCAACTTAATAAGGAATTAGCCATTTGCACTCAGAAAAAGCCCAAATCATAGACATTGATAACAAGCTAACAAGGCCAACATTAAATAGAATAAACCAAATGAAGAGGTCGACAAGGCCAAAAACAACTAGCACACATAACACAATATCTACAAGCCTTTAAAGCATTAGACGTGACCAATTGTATGTGGCCGGAGGTGGTTGGTTTTGGTAATTCACGCCTTCGCTTGAAATGTGCACCTGACCATTTAAAAGATTGAGTGCCACTAGTATGATCCATATAGGGCCACCAAATAAGTTTACCTAAGAAAGTTGTCCCATGGAAATGATTCTTTCTAGAAGACCAGACTTATGCCTATCACTCTGGTGGGGCAGGACACAAACAGATGATTGCATCAACTTGTTGTAAAAAATTCAGGACCTGATCGATAAAAGGGAGATTACCTTGCAAATGACCTCTCCAAAGGTAAACACAGACCCCCTGCCTAATCAAAGCGATGTTATATTCCAAATGATCGAATGTTAGGAAGACAAGGCAATCAGTAAACCTCTAAGTCCAACACCTATGGAAGCCCTCGAGCAAATAGTGGTGTCTCTTACTCTATAAGAGAGCCACAGGTTCAATTTGTTGATTTTTGTGCTTGTTGTATCGCAGGTAGCTCAAAGCATCACATAATCACCCAGAAAAGAATTTGTTGTTGAAGCTGTTGTTTCCCATGGCATGACTAGATCATGTCGATGGTACACGCCCGGAGAATTAGCCCAAGGGTATCACGCCCAATCCTTAGGGGGTGGCCTATACTCGGCAGTTTATAGCTCGAGCGTATCGATCCTCATACCTAAGACATATAAAGCAACTCATAGGACAGCGAGGCCACTTACACATACTCAACTAAATAAGGAATTAGCCATTTGCACTCAGAAAAAGCCCAAATCATAGACATTGATAACAAGAAAACAAGGCCGACATAAATAGAATAAACTAACTGAAGAGGCCGACAAGGCCAAATACAACTACCACACATGACACAATACCTACAAGCCTTTAAAGCATCAGACGTGACCTATTGTATGTGGCCGGAGGTGGTTGGTTTTGGTAATTCACGCCTTCGCTTGAAATGTGCACTTGACCATTTGAAAGATTGAGTGCCACTAGTATGATCCATATAGTGCCACCAAATAAGTTTACCTAGTGCCACTAAGAAAGTTGTCCCATGGAAATGATTCTTTCTAGAAGACCAGACTTATGCCTATCACTCTGGTGGGGCAAGACACAAACTGATGATTGCATCAACTTGTTGTATAAAATTCAGGACCTGATCGATAAATGGGAGATTACCTTGCAAATGACCACTCCAAAGTTAAACACAGACCCCCTGCCTAATCAAAGCGATGTTATATTCCAAATGATCGAATGTTAGGAAGACAAGGCAATCAGTAAACCTCTAAGTCCAACACCTATGAAAGCCCTCGAGCAAATAGTGGTGTCTCTTACTCTATAAGAGCGCCACAAGTTCAATTTGTTGATTTTTGTGCTTGTTGTATCGCAGGTAGCTCAAAGCATCACATAATCACCTCGAAAAGAATTTGTTGTTGAAACTGTTGTTTCCCATGGCATGACTATATTAGAGCGATGGTACATGCCTGAAGAATTAGTCCAAGGGTGTCACCCCTAATCCTTGGAGGTTGGCCTACACTCGGCACTTTATAGCTCGAGCGTATCGATCCTGATACCTAAGACATATAAAGAAACTCATAGGACAACGAGCCCACTTACACATACTCAACTGAATGAGGATATTGCCATTTGCGCTCCGAAAAACACCGAATCATAAACATTGATAACAAGCCAACAAGACCGACATAAATATAATAAACCAACTAAAGAGGCGACAAGGCCAAATACAACTACGACACATAACACACTGTCTACAAGCCTCTAAAGCATGAGACGTGGCCGGAGGTGGTTGGTTTTGGTAATTCAAGCCTTTGCTTGAAACGTGCACCCGACCATTTGAAAGATTGAGTGGCACTAGTATGATCCATATAGTGCCACCAAATAAGTTTACCTAGTGCCACTAAGAAAGTTGTCCCATGGAAATGATTCTTTCTAGAAGACCAGACTTATGCCTATCACTCTGGTGGGGCAAGACACAAACTGATGATTGCATCAACTTGTTGTATAAAATTCAGGACCTGATCGATAAATGAGAGATTACCTTGCAAATGACCACTCCAAAGGTAAACACAGACCCCCTGCCTAATCAAAGCGATGTTATATTCCAAATGATCGAATGTTAGGAAGACAAGGCAATCAGTAAACCTCTAAGTCCAACACCTATGAAAGCCCTCGAGCAAATAGTGGTGTCTCTTACTCTATAAGAGCGCCACAAGTTCAATTTGTTGATTTTTGTGCTTGTTGTATCGCAGGTAGCTCAAAGCATCACATAATCACCTCGAAAAGAATTTGTTGTTGAAACTGTTGTTTCCCATGGCATGACTATATTAGAGCGATGGTACATGCCTGAAGAATTAGCCCAAGGGTGTCACCCCTAATCCTTGGAGGTTGGCCTACACTCGGCACTTTATAGCTCGAGCGTATCGATCCTGATACCTAAGACATATAAAGAAACTCATAGGACAACGAGCCCACTTACACATACTCAACTGAATGAGGATATTGCCATTTGCGCTCCGAAAAACACCAAATCATAAACATTGATAACAAGCCAACAAGACCGACATAAATATAATAAACCAACTAAAGAGGCGACAAAGCCAAATACAACTACGACACATAACACACTGTCTACAAGCCTCTAAAGCATGAGACGTGGCCGGAGGTGGTTGGTTTTGGTAATTCAAGCCTTTGCTTGAAACGTGCACCCGACCATTTGAAAGATTGAGTGGCACTAGTATGATCCATATAGTGCCACCAAATAAGTTTACCTAGTGCCACTAAGAAAGTTGTCCCATGGAAATGATTCTTTCTAGAAGACCAGACTTATGCCTATCACTCTGGTGGGGCAAGACACAAACTGATGATTGCATCAACTTGAAGTATAAAATTAAGGACTTGATCGATAAAAGGGAGATTACCTTTCAAATGACCACTCCAAACGTAAACACAGACCCCTTGTCTAATCAAAGCGATGTTATATTCCAAATGATCGAATGTTAAGAAGACAAGGCAATCTGGAAACCTCTAAGTCCAACACCTATGGAAGCCCTCGAGCAAATAGTGGTGTCTCGTACTCTATAAGAGCGCCATAAGTTCAATTTGTTGATTCTTGTGCTTGTTGTATCGCAAGTAGCTCAAAGCATCACATAATCACCTAGAAAAGAATTTGTTGTTGAAACTGTTGTTTCCCATGGCATGACTTGATTATAGCGATGGTACACGCATGAAGAATTAGCCTAAGGGTGTCAATCCCAATCATTGGGGGTTGGCCTACACTAGGCACTTCATACCTAAGACATATAAAGCAACTCATAGGATAACAAGGCCACCTACACATACTCAACTGAATAAGGATATAGCCACTTGCACTCAGAAAAACCCCAAATCATAAACATTGATAATAAGACAACAAGGCCGACATAAATATAATAAACCAACTGAAGAGGTCGACAAGGCCAAATACGACTACGACATATAACACACAGTCTATAATCCTCTAAAGCATGAGATGTGGCCAATTATATATGGCCTGAGGTGGTTGGTATTGGTAATTCACGCCTTCGCTTGAAATGTGCACCTGACCATTTGAAAGATTGAGTGCCCTAGTATGATCCATATAGTGCCACCAACAAGTTGACCTAGTGCCACTAAGAAAGTTGAACCAGGGAAATGATTTCTTTCGAGAAGACCAGACTTATGCCTATCACTCTGGTGGGGCCAGACACAAACTGATCAAAGGTGTGTTATAATCCAAATGATTGAATGTTAGGAAGACAAGGCAATCTGTAAACCTCCAAGTCCAATAATAATGGAAGCCTCGAGCAAATAGTGGCGTCTCTTACTCTATAAGAGCCCCACAGGTTCAATTTGTTGATTCTCGTGCTTGTTGTATCGCAGGTAGCTCAAAGCATCACATAATCACCTAGAAAAGAATTTGTTGTTGAAGCTGTTGTTTCTGGCATGACTAGATTAGGTTAATGGAACACACCCGAAGAATTAGCCCAAGGGTGTCACCCCCAATCCTTGGGGGTTGGCCTACACTCGACACTTTATAGCTCGAGCGTATCTATCCTGATACCTAAGACATATAAAGAAACTCAGAGGACAACGAGGCCACTTACACATACTCAACTGAATAAGGATATAGCCACTTGCACTGAGAAAAACCCCAAATCATAAACATTGATAACAAGCCAACAAGGCGAACAAAAATATAATAAACCAACTGAAGAGGTCAACAAGGCCAAATACGACTACGACACATAACACACTGCCTACTAGCCTCTAAAGCATAATACATAGCCAATTGTTTGTGGCCGGAGATGGTTGGTTTTGGTAATTCAAGCCTTTCCTCGAAATGTGTACCCGACCATTTGAAAGATTAAGTGCCACTAGTATGATCCATATAGTGCCACCAAATAAGTTAACCTAGAGCCACTAAGCAAGTTGACCCAGGGAAATGATTCTTTCGAAAAGACCAGACTTATGCCTATCACTCTGGTGGGGCCAAACACAAACTGATGATTGCATCAACTTGAATCATAAAATTCTGGACCTGATCGACAAAAGGGAGATTACCTTGCAAATGACCACTCCAAACGTAAACACAGACCCCCTGCCTAATCAAAGCGGTGTTATATTCCAAATGATCGAATGTTAGGAAGACAAGGCAATTTGTAAACCTCTAACACCAACACCTACGGAAGCCCACGAGCAAATAGTGGCATCTCTTACTCTATAAGGGAGCCCCAGGTTAAATTTGTTAATTCTCGTGCTTGTTGTATCGCAGGTAGCTCAAAGCATCACATAATCACCTAGAAAAGATTTTGTTGTTGAAGCTGTTCTTTTCCATGTCATGACTAGGTCAGGGTGATGGTACACACCCGAAGAATTAGCCCAAGGGTGTCACCACCAATACTTGGGGGTGGCCAACACTCGACACTTTATAGCTCAAGTGTATCGATCCTTATACCTAAGACATATAAAGAAACTTAGAGGACAACGAGGCCACTTACACATACTCAACTGAATAACGATATAGCCACTTGCATTCAGAAAAACCCCAAATCATAAACATTGATAACAAGCCAACAAGGCCGATATAAATATAATAAACCAACTGAAGAGGGCAACAAGGCCAAATACGACTACGACACATAACACACTGCCTACTAGCCTCTAAAGTATGAGACGTGGCCAGTTGTTTGTGGCCGGAGGTGGTTGGTTTTGGTAATTCAAGCCTTTGCTTGAAATGTGCACCCGACTATTTGAAAGATTGAGTGCCACTAGTATGATCCATATAGTGCCACCAAATAAGTTGACCTAGTGCCACTAAGCAAGTTGACCCAGGGAAATGATTCTTTCGAGAAGACCAGACTTATGCCTATCACTCTGGTGGGGCCAGACACAAACTGATGATAACATCAACTTGAAGCATAAAATTTAGTACCTGATCGACAAAAGGGAGATTACCTTGCAAATGACCACTCCAAACGTAAACACAGACCCCCTACCTAATCAAAACAGTGCTACTGTCTATATGACCGAAATATAGAAAGACAAGGCAATCTGTAAACCTCCAAGTACAATACCAATGAAAGTCCTCTAGCAAATAGTGGCATCTCTTACTCTATAAGAGTGCCCAGGTTCAATTTGTTGATTCTCGTGCTTATTGTATCGCAGGTAGCTCAAAGCATCACATAAAACCTAGAAAAGAATTTGTTGTTAAAGTTTTTGTTTCCCATAGCATGAATAGATCAGGGCGATGGTACACGCCTGAAGAATTAGCCCAAGGGTGTCACCCCCAATCCTTTGGGGGTGGCCTACACTCGACACTTTATAATAGCTCGAGCGTATCGATCCTGATACCTAAGACATAAAAAGCAACTCATAGGACAACGAGACCACTTACACATACTCAGCTGAATGTGGATATAGCCACTTTCACTCAGAAAAACCCCAACTCATAAACATTGACACCTACCACACATAATACAATGTCTACAAGCCTCTAAAGCATGAGACGTGGCCTATTGTATGTGGTCGGAGGTGGTTGGTTTTGGTAATTCACGCCTTTTCTTGAAACGTGCACCCGACCATTTGAAAGAGTGAGTACCACTAGTATGATCCAAATAGTGCCACCAAATAAGTTGACCTAGTGCCACTAAGCAAGTTGACCTAGAGAAATGATTCTTTCGAGAAGACCAGACTTATGCCTATCACTCTGGTGGGGCCAGACACAAACTGATGATAACATCAACTTGAAGCATAAAATTTAGTACCTGATCGACAAAGCGGAGATTACCTTGCAAACGAGTTCTCCAAAACGTAAACAAAGATCCATGCCTAATCAAAGCGGTGTTATAATCCAAATGATGGAATGTTAGAAAAATAAGGCAAATTATAAACCTCCATGTCCAACACCTATGGAAGCCCTCAAGCAAATAGTGGCGTCTCTTACTTTATAAGAGCGCCCAGGTTAAATTTGTTGATTCTCATGCTTATTGTATCGCAGGTAGCTCAAAGCATCACATAATACCTAGAAAAGAATTTATTATTGAAGCTCTTATTTCCCATGGCATGACTAGATCAGGGCGATAGTACACGGCCGAAGAATTAGCCCAAGGGTGTCACCCCCAATCCTTGGGGGGTGGCCTACACTCGACACTTTATAGCTCGAGCATATCGATCCTGATACCTAAGACATATAAGGAAACTCATAGCACAACGAGGCCACTTCCACATACTCAACTGAATAAGGATATAGCCACTTGTACTCAGAGAAACCACAAATCATAAACATTGATAACAAGAAAACAAGGATGATATAAATATAATAAACCAACTAAAGAGGTCGACAAGGAAAAATACGACAACAAACACATAACACACTGTCTACAAGCCTCTAAAGCATCAGACGTGGCCTATGGTATGTGGCCGGAGGTGGTTGGTTTCAGTAATTCACGACTTTACTTGAAACGTGCACCAGACCATTTTTGAAAGATTGAGTGCCACTTGTATGATCCATATAGTGCCCCCAAACAAGTTGACCTAGTGCCTTACTCTATAAGAGCGCCCCAGGTTGAATTTGTTGATTCTCGTGCTTGTTGTATCGCTGGTACCTCAAAACATCATATAATCACCTAGAAAAGAATTTTTTATTAAATATGTTGTTTTCCATGGCATGACTAATTCAGGGCAACGGTACACGCCCGAAGAATTAGCCCAAGGGTATGACCCCAAATCCTTGGGGGGTGGCCTACACTCGACACTTTATAGCTCGAGCGTATCGATCCTGATACCTAAGACATATAAAGAAACTCATAGGACAACGAGGCCACTTACACATACTCAACTGAATAAGGATATAGCCACTTGCACTCAGATAATACACAAATCATAAACATTGATAACAAGCCAACAAGGCCGACATAAATATAATATACCAATTGAAGAGGTCGACAAGGCCAAATACGACTACCACACAAAACACACTGTCTACAAGCCTCTAAAGCATCAACCGTGGCCTGTTGTATGTGGCCGGAGGTGGTTGGTTTTGGTAATTCACGCCTTTGCTTGAAACATGTACCCGACCATTTGAAAGATTGAGTTCACTAGTATGATCCATATAGTGCCACAAACAAGTTGACCACTCCGAACGTAAACACAGACCCCTTGCCTAGTCAAAGCGGTGTTTTAATCCAAATGATTGAATGTTAGGAAGACAAGGCAATCTGTAAACCTCCAAGTCCAACACCTATGGAAGCCCTCGAGTAAATAATGGCGTCTCCTACTCTATAAGAGCGCCCCAGGTTCAATATGTTGATTCTCATGCTTGTTGTATCGCTGGTAGTTCAAAACAGCATATAATCACCTAGAAAAGAATTTGTTATTAAATATGTTGTTTCCCATGGCATGACTAATTCAGGGCGATAGTACACGGTCGAAGAATTAGCCTAAGGGTATCACCCCAAATCCTTGGGGGGTGGCCTACACTCGAACTTTATATCTCGAGCGTATCGATCCTGATACCTAAGACATATAAAGAAACTCATAGGACAACGAGGCCACTTACACATACTCAACTGAATAAGGATATAGCCACTTGCACTCAGATAATACACAAATCATAAACATTGATAACAAGCCAACAATGCCGACATAAATAAAATATACCAATTGAAGAGGTCGACAAGGCCAAATACGACTACCACACAAAACACACTGTCTACAAACCTCTAAAGCATCAGACGTGGCCTATAGTATGTGGCCGGAGGTAGTTGGTTTTGGTAATTCACGCCTTTGTTTGAAACATGCACCCGACCATTTGAAAGATTGAGTGCCTTAGTATGATCCATATAATGCCACCAACAAGTGGACCTAGTGCCACTAAGAAAGTTGACCCAGGGAAATGATTCTTTCGAGAAGACCAGACTTATTCCTATCACTCTGGTGGGGCCAGACACAAACTGATGATAGCATCAACTTGAAGCATAAAATTCAGGACCTGATCGACAAAAGGGAGATTACCTTGCAAATGACCACTCCAAACGTAAACACAGACCCCCTGCCTAATCAAAGCGGTGTTATAATCCAAATGATTGAATGTTAGAAAGACAAGGCAATCTGTAAACCTCCAAGTCCAACACCTATGGAAGCCCTCGAGTAAATAGTGGCGTCTCTTACTCTATAAGAGCGCCCCAAGTTCAATTTGTTGATTCTCGTGCTTGTAGTATCGCAGGTAGCTCAAAGCATCATAGAATCGCCTAGAAAAGAATTAGTTATTAAATATGTTGTTTCCCATGGAATGACTATATCAGGGCGATGGTACACGCCCGAAGAATTAGCACAAGGGTATCACCCCGAATCCTTGGGGGGTGGCCTACACTCGTCACTTTATAGCTCGAGCGTATCGATCCTGATACCTAAGACATATAAAGCAACTCATAGGACAACGAGGCTACTTACACATACTCAACTGAATAGGGATATACCCTCTTGCACTCAGACAAACCCCAAATCATAAACATTGATAATAAGCCAACAAGTCCAATATAAATATAATAAACCAACTGAAAAGGACGACCTGGCCAAATACGACTACCACACATAACACAATGTCTACAAGCCTCTAAAACATCAGATGTGGCCTATTGTATGTGGCCGGAGGTGGTTGGTTTCGGTAATTCATGCCTTTTCTTGAAACGTGCACCCGACCATTTGAAAGATTGAGTGCCACTAGTATGATCCATATAGTGCCACAAAAAAAGTTGACCTAGTGCTACTAAGCAAGTTGACCCAGGGAAATGATTCTTTCGAGAAGACCAGTCTTGTCCCTATCTCCCCGGTAGGTATACACACAACACTAAAGATTACATCAAATTGAAGCATAAAATTCAGGACCTGATCGACAAAATTGAGATTACCTTACAAATGACCACTCCAAACGTAAACACCGACCCCCTACCTAATCACAACAGTGCTACTATCGATATGACCGAAAGATAGAAAAACAAGGCAATCGTAAACCTCCAAGTCCAACACCTATGGAAGCCCTCGAGCAAATAGTGGCGTCTCTTACTCTATAAGAGTGCCCTGAGTTTAATTTGTTAATTCTTGTGCTTGTTGTGTCACAGGTTGCTCAAAGCATCATGACTAGATCAAGGCGATGGTACACGGCCGAAGAATTAGTCCAAGGGTGTCAGCCCCAATCTTTGGGGGGTGTCTTGCACTCGGCACTTTATAGCTCGAGCATATCAATCCTGATACCTAAGACATATAAAGTAAATCATAGGACAATGAGGCCACTTAAACATACTCAACTGAATAAGGATATAGCCACCTGCACTCAGAAAATACACAAATCATAAACATTGATAACAAGCCAACAAGGCCGACATAAATATAATAAACCAACGGAAGAGGTCGACAAGGACAAATACGACTACCACACATAACACACGGTCTACAAGCCTCTAAAGCATCAGACGTGGCCTATAGTATGTGGCCGGACGTAGTTGGTTTTGGTAATTCACGCATTTGTTTGAAACATGCACCCGACCATTTGAAAGATTGAGTGCCCTAGTATGATCCATCTAGTGCCACCAACGAGTTGACCTAGTGCCACTAAGAAAGTTGTCCCAGGGAAATGATTCTTTCTAGAAGACCAGACTTATTCCTATCACTCTTGTGGGGCCACACACAAACTAAAGATTACATATAGTGCTACTAAGCAAGTTGACCCAGGGAAATGATTCTTTCGAGAAGACCAGTCTTGTGCCTATCTCCCCGGTAGGTATACACACAACACTAAAGATTACATCAAATTGAAGCATAAAATTCAGGACCTGATCGACAAAATTGAGATTACCTTACAAATGACCACTGCAAACGTAAAAACAGACCCCCTACCTAATCACAACAGTGCTACTATCGATATGACCGAAAGATAGAAAAACAAGGCAATCTGTAAACCTCCAAGTCCAACACCTATGGAAGCCCTCGAGCAAATTGTGGCGTCTCTTACTCAATAAGAGTGCCCCAGGTTTAATTTGTTGATTCTTGTGCTTGTTGTATCACAGGTTGCTCAAAGCATCATGACTAGATCAAGGCGATGGTACACGGCCGAAGAATTAGTCCAAGGGTGTCAGCCCCAATCTTTGGGGGGTGTCTTGCACTCGGCACTTTATAGCTCGAGCATATCAATCCTGATACCTAAGACATATAAAGTAAATCATAGGACAATGAGGCCACTTACACATACTCAACTGAATAAGGATATAGCCAACTGCACTCATAAAATACATAAAAATCATAAACATTGATAACAAGCCAACAAGGCCGACATAAATATAATAAACCAACGGAAGAGGTCGACAAGGCCAAATACGACTACCACACATAACACACTGTCTACAAGCCTCTAAAGCATCAGACGTGGCCTATAGTATGTGGCCGGACGTAGTTGGTTTTGGTAATTCACGCATTTGTTTGAAACATGCACCCGACCATTTGAAAGATTGAGTGCCCTAGTATGATCCATCTAGTGCCACCAACGAGTTGACCTAGTGCCACTAAGAAAGTTGTCCCAGGGAAATGATTCTTTCTAGAAGACCAGACTTATTCCTATCACTCTGGTGGGGCCACACACAAACTGATGATAGCATCAACTTGAAGCATAAAATTTAGGACCGATCGACAAAATGGAGATTACCTTGCAAATGACCACTCCAAACGTAAACACAGACCCCCTGCCTAATCAAAGCGGTGTTATAATCCAAATGATTGAATGTTAGAAAGATAAGGCAATCTGTAAACCTCAAAGTCCAACACCTATGGAAGCCCTCGAGTAAATAGTGGCGTCTCTTACTCTATAAGAGCGCCCCAAGTTCAATTTGTTGATTCTCGTGCTTGTTGTATCGCAGGTAGCTCAAAGCATCATATAATCGCCTAGAAAAGAATTAGTTATTAAATATGTTGTTTCCCATGGCATGACTAGATCAGGGCGATGGTACACGCCCGAAGAATTAGCACAAGGGTATCACCCCGAATCCTTGGGGGGTGGCCTACACTCGTCACTTTATAGCTCGAGCGATCGATCCTGATACCTAAGACATATAAAGCAACTCATAGGACAACGAGGCTACTTACACATACTCAACTGAATAGGGATATACCCTCTTGCACTCAGACAAACCCCAAATCATAAACATTGATAACAAGCCAACAAGTCCAATATAAATATAATAAACCAACTGAAAAGGTCGACCTGGCCAAATACGACTACCACACATAACACAATGTCTACAAGCCTCTAAAACATCAGATGTGGCCTATTGTATGTGGCCGGAGGTGGTTGGTTTCGGTAATTCACGCCTTTTCTTGAAACGTGCACCCGACCATTTGAAAGATTGAGTGCCACTAGTATGATCCATATAGTGCCACAAAAAAAGTTGACCTAGTGCTACTAAGCAAGTTGACCCAGGGAAATGATTCTTTCGAGAAGACCAGTCTTGTGCCTATCTCCCCGGTAGGTATACACACAACACTAAAGATTACATCAAATTGAAGCATAAAATTCAGGACCTGATCGACAAAATTGAGATTACCTTACAAATGACCACTCCAAACGTAAACATAGACCCCCTACCTAATCACAACAGTGCTACTATCGATATGACCGAAAGATAGAAAAACAAGGCAATCTGTAAACCTCCAAGTCCAACACCTATGGAAGCCCTCGAGCAAATAGTGGCGTCTCTTACTCAATAAGAGTGCCCCAGGTTTAATTTGTTGATTCTTGTGCTTGTTGTATCACAGGTTGCTCAAAGCATCATGACTAGATCAAGGCGATGGTACACGACCGAAGAATTAGTCCAAGGGTGTCAGCCCCAATCTTTGGGGGGTGTCTTGCACTCGGCACTTTATAGCTCGAGCATATCAATCCTGATACCTAAGACATATAAAGTAAATCATAGGACAATGAGGCCACTTACACATACTCAACTGAATAAGGATATAGCCACCTGCACTCAGAAAATACACAAATCATAAACATTGATAACAAGCCAACAAGGCCGACATAAATATAATAAACCAACGGAAGAGGTCGACAAGGCCAAATACGACTACCACACATAACACACTGTCTACAAGCCTCTAAAGCATCAGACGTGGCCTATAGTATGTGGCCGGACGTAGTTGGTTTTGGTAATTCACGCATTTGTTTGAAACATGCACCCGACCATTTGAAAGATTGAGTGCCCTATTATGATCCATCTAGTGCCACCAACGAGTTGACCTAGTGCCACTAAGAAAGTTGTCCCAGGGAAATGATTCTTTCTAGAAGACCAGACTTATTCCTATCACTCTTGTGGGGCCACACACAAACTGATGATAGCATCAACTTGAAGCATAAAATTTAGGACCTGATCGACAAAATGGAGATTACCTTGCAAATGACCACTCCAAACGTAAACACAGAGCCCCTGCCTATTCAAAGCGGTGTTATAATCCAAATGATTGAATGTTAGAAAGATAAGGCAATCTGTAAACCTCAAAGTCCAACACCTATGGAAGCCCTCGAGTAAATAGTGGCGTCTCTTACTCTATAAGAGCGCCCCAAGTTCAATTTGTTGATTCTCGTGCTTGTTGTATCGCAGGTAGCTCAAAGCATCATATAATCGCCTAGAAAAGAATTAGTTATTAAATATGTTGTTTCCCATGGCATGACTAGATCAGGGCGATGGTACACGCCCGAAGAATTAGCACAAGGGTATCACCCCGAATCCTTGGGGGGTGGCCTACACTCGTCACTTTATAGCTCGAGCGTATCGATCCTGATACCTAAGACATATAAAGCAACTCATAGGACAACGAGGCTACTTACACATACTAAACTGAATAGGGATATACCCTCTTGCACTCAGACAAACCCCAAATCATAAACATTGATAACAAGCCAACAAGTCCAATATAAATATAATAAACCAACTAAAAAGGTCGACCTGGCCAAATACGACTACCACACATAACACAATGTCTACAAGCCTCTAAAACATCAGATGTGGCCTATTGTATGTGGCCGGAGGTGGTTGGTTTCGGTAATTCACGCCTTTTCTTGAAACGTGCACCCGACCATTTGAAAGATTGAGTGCCACTAGTATGATCCATATAGTGCCACAAAAAAAGTTGACCCAGTGCTACTAAGCAAGTTGACCCAGGGAAATGATTCTTTCGAGAAGACCAGTCTTGTGCCTATCTCCCCGGTAGGTATACACACAACACTAAAGATTACATCAAATTGAAGCATAAAATTCGGGACACGATCGACAAAAGCGAGATTACCTTACAAATGACCACTCCAAACGTAAACACAGACCCCCTACCTAATCACAACAGTGCTACTATCGATATGACCGAAAGATAGAAAAACAAGGTAATCTGTAAACCTCCAAGTCCAACACCTATGGAAGCCCTCGAGCAAATAGTGGCGTCTCTTACTCAATAAGAGTGCCCCAGGTTTAATTTGTTGATTCTTGTGCTTGTTGTATCACAGGTTGCTCAAAGCATCATGACTAGATCAAGGCGATGGTACACGGCCGAAGAATTAGTCCAAGGGTGTCAGCCCCAATCTTTGGGGGGTGTCTTGCACTCGACACTTTATAGCTCGAGCATATCAATCCTGATACCTAAGACATATAAAGTAAATCATAGGACAATGAGGCCACTTACACATACTCAACTGAATAAGGATATAGCCACCTGCACTCAGAATATACATAAAAATCATAAACATTGATAACAAGCCAACAAGGCCGACATAAATATAATAAACCAACGGAAGAGGTCGACAAGGCCAAATACGACTACCACACATAACACACTGTCTACAAGCCTCTAAAGCATCAGACGTGGCCTATAGTATGTGGCCGGACGTAGTTGGTTTTGGTAATTCACGCATTTGTTTGAAATATGCACCCGACCATTTGAAAGATTGAGTGCCCTAGTATGATCCATCTAGTGCCACCAACGAGTTGACCTAGTGCCACTAAGAAAGTTGTACCAGGGAAATGATTCTTTCTAGAAGACCAGACTTATTCCTATCACTCTTGTGGGGCCACACACAAACTGATGATAGCATCAACTTGAAGCATAAAATTTAGGACCTGATCGACAAAATGGAGATTACCTTGCAAATGACCACTCCAAACGTAAACACGAGCCCCCGCCTAATCAAAGCGGTGTTATAATCCAAATGATTGAATGTTAGAAAGATAAGGCAATCTGTAAACCTCAAAGTCCAACACCTATGGAAGCCCTCGAGTAAATAGTGGCGTCTCTTACTCTATAAGAGCGCCCCAAGTTCAATTTGTTGATTCTCGTGCTTGTTGTATCGCAGGTAGCTCAAAGCATCATATAATCGCCTAGAAAAGAATTAGTTATTAAATATGTTGTTTCCCATGGCATGACTAGATCAGGGCGATGGTACACGCCCGAAGAATTAGCACAAGGGTATCACCCCGAATCCTTGGGGGGTGGCCTACACTCGTCACTTTATAGCTCGAGCGTATCGATCCTGATACCTAAGACATATAAAGCAACTCATAGGACAACGAGGCTACTTACACATACTCAACCGAATAGGATATAGCCCTCTTGCACTCGTAGAAAACCCCAAATCATAAACATTGATAACAAGCCAACAAGTCCAATATAAATATAATAAACCAACCGAAAAGGTCGACAAGGCCAAATACGACTACCACACATAACACAATGTCTACAAGCCTCTAAAACATCGACGTGGCCTATTGTATGTGGCCGGAGGTGGTTGGTTTCGGTAATTCACGCCTTTTCTTGAAACGTGCACCCGACCATTTGAAAGATTGAGTGCCACTAGTATGATCCATATAGTGCCACCAAAAAAGTTGACCTAGTGCTACTAAGCAAGTTGACCCAGGGAAATGATTCTTTCGAGAAGACCCGACTTATGCCTATCTCCCCGGGGTATACACACAACACTAAAGATTACATCAAATTGAAGCATAAAATTCAGGACTCGATCGACAAAAGGGAGATTACCTTACAAATGACCACTCCAAACGTAAACATAGACCCCCTACCTAATCACAAGCGGTGTTACTATCGATATGACCGAAAGATAGAAAACAAGGCAATCTGTAAACCTCCAAGTCCAACACCTATGGAAGCCCTCGAGCAAATAGTGGCGTCTCTTACTCTATAAGAGTGCCCAAGGTTTAATTTGTTGATTCTTGTGCTTGTTGTATCACGAGTTGCTCAAAGCATCATGACTAGATCAAGGCGATGGTACACGCCCGAAGAATTAGTCCAAGGGTATCACCCCGAATCTTTGGGGGTGTCTTACACTCGCACTTTATAGCTCGAGCATATCGATCCTGATACCTAAGACATATAAAGAAACTCATAGGACAACGAGGCCACTTACACATACTCAACTGAATAAGGATATAGCCACCTGCACTCAGAAAATACACAAATCATAAACATTGATAACAAGCCAACAAGGCCGACATAAATATAATAAACCAACTGAAGAGGTCGACAAGGCCAAATACGACTACCACACATAACACACTGTCTACAAGCCTCTAAAGCATCAGACGTGGCCTATAGTATGTGGCCGGAGGTAGTTGGTTTTGGTAATTCACGCCTTTGTTTGAAACATGCACCCGACCATTTGAAAGATTGAGTGCCCTAGTATGATCCATATAGTGCCACCAACAAGTTGACCTAGTGCCACTAAGAAAGTTGACCCAGGGAAATGATTCTTTCGAGAAGACCAGACTTATTCCTATCACTCTGGTGGGGCCAGACACAAACTGATGATAGCATCAACTTGAAGCATAAAATTTAAGGACCGATCGACAAAAGGGAGATTACCTTGCAAATGACCACTCCAAACGTAAACACAGACCCCCTGCCTAATCAAAGCGGTGTTATAATCCAAATGATTGAATGTTAGAAAGACAAGGCAATCTGTAAACCTCCAAGTCCAACACCTATGGAAGCCCTCGAGTAAATAGTGGCGTCTCTTACTCTATAAGAGCGCCCCAAGTTCAATTTGTTGATTCTCGTGCTTGTTGTATCGCAGGTAGCTCAAAGCATCATATAATCGCCTAGAAAAGAATTAGTTATTAAATATGTTGTTTCCCATGGCATGACTAGATCAGGGCGATGGTACACGCCCGAAGAATTAGCACAAGGGTATCACCCCGAATCCTTGGGGGTGGCCTACACTCGCACTTTATAGCTCGAGCGTATCGATCCTGATACCTAAGACATATAAAGAAACTCATAGGACAACGAGGCCACTTACACATACTCAACTGAATAAGGATATAGCCACTTGCACTCAGAAAATACACAAATCATAAACATTGATAACAAGCCAACAAGGCCAATATAAATATAATAAACCAACTGAAGAGGTCGACAAGGCCAAATACGACTACCACACATAACACAATGTCTACAAGCCTCTAAAGCATCAGACGTGGCCTATAGTATGTGGCCGGAGGTAGTTGGTTTTGGTAATTCACGCCTTTGTTTGAAACATGCACCCGACCATTTGAAAGATTGAGTGCCCTAGTATGATCCATATAGTGCCACCAACAAGTTGACCTAGTGCCACTAAGAAAGTTGACCCAGGGAAATGATTCTTTCGAGAAGACCAGACTTATTCCTATCACTCTGGTGGGGCCAGACACAAACTGATGATAGCATCAACTTGAAGCATAAAATTCAGGACCTGGATCGACAAAAGGGAGATTACCTTGCAAATGACCACTCCAAACGTAAACACAGACCCCCGCCTAATCAAAGCGGTGTTATAATCCAAATGATTGAATGTTAGAAAGACAAGGCAATCTGTAAACCTCCAAGTCCAACACCTATGGAAGCCCTCGAGTAAATAGTGGCGTCTCTTACTCTATAAGAGCGCCCCAAGTTCAATTTGTTGATTCTCGTGCTTGTTGTATCGCAGGTAGCTCAAAGCATCATATAATCGCCTAGAAAAGAATTAGTTATTAAATATGTTGTTTCCCATGGCATGACTAGATCAAGGCGATGGTACACGCCCGAAGAATTAGCACAAGGGTATCACCCCGAATCCTTGGGGGTGGCCTACACTCGGCACTTTATAGCTCGAGCGTATCGATCCTGATACCTAAGACATATAAAGAAACTCATAGGACAACGAGGCCACTTACACATACTCAACTGAATAAGGATATAGCCACCTGCACTCAGAAAATACACAAATCATAAACATTGATAACAAGCCAACAAGGCCGACATAAATATAATAAACCAACTGAAGAGGTCGACAAGGCCAAATACGACTACCACACATAACACTCGTCTACAAGCCTCTAAAGCATCAGACGTGGCCTATAGTATGTGGCCGGAGGTAGTTGGTTTTGGTAATTCACGCCTTTGTTTGAAACATGCACCCGACCATTTGAAAGATTGAGTGCCCTAGTATGATCCATATAGTGCCACCAACAAGTTGACCTAGTGCCACTAAGAAAGTTGACCCAGGGAAATGATTCTTTCGAGAAGACCGACTTATTCCTATCACTCTGGTGGGGCCAGACACAAACTGATGATAGCATCAACTTGAAGCATAAAATTCAGGACCTGATCGACAAAAGGGAGATTACCTTGCAAATGACCACTCCAAACGTAAACACAGACCCCCTGCCTAATCAAAGCGGTGTTATAATCCAAATGATTGAATGTTAGAAAGACAAGGCAATCAGTAAACCTCCAAGTCCAACACCTATGGAAGCCCTCGAGTAAATAGTGGCGTCTCTTACTCTATAAGAGCGCCCCAAGTTCAATTTGTTGATTCTCGTGCTTGTTGTATCGCAGTAGCTCAAAGCATCATATAATCGCCTAGAAAAGAATTAGTTATTAAATATGTTGTTTCCCATGGCATGACTAGATCAGGGCGATGGTACACGCCCGAAGAATTAGCACAAGGGTATCACCCCGAATCCTTGGGGGGTGGCCTACACTCGGCACTTTATAGCTCGAGCGTATCGATCCTGATACCTAAGACATATAAAGAAACTCATAGGACAACGAGGCCACTTACACATACTCAACTGAATAAGGATATAGCCACCGCACTCGAAAATACACAAATCATAAACATTGATAACAAGCCAACAAGGCCGACATAAATATAATAAACCAACTGAAGAGGTCGACAAGGCCAAATACGACTACCACACATAACACACTGTCTACAAGCCTCTAAAGCATCAGACGTGGCCTATAGTATGTGGCCGGAGGTAGTTGGTTTTGGTAATTCACGCCTTTGTTTGAAACATGCACCCGACCATTTGAAAGATTGAGTGCCCTAGTATGATCCATATAGTGCCACCAACAAGTTGACCTAGTGCCACTAAGAAAGTTGACCCAGGGAAATGATTCTTTCGAGAAGACCAGACTTATTCCTATCACTCGGTGGGGCCGTACACAACCGATGATAGATAGCATCAACTTGAAGCATAAAATTCAGACCGATCGACAAAAGGGAGATTACCTTGCAAATGACCACTCCAAACGTAAACACAGACCCCCTGCCTAATCAAAGCGGTGTTATAATCCAAATGATTGAATGTTAGAAAGACAAGGCAATCTGTAAACCTCCAAGTCCAACACCTATGGAAGCCCTCGAGTAAATAGTGGCGTCTCTTACTCTATAAGAGCAGCCCAAGTTCAATTTGTTGATTCTCGTGCTTGTTGTATCGCAGGTAGCTCAAAGCATCATATAATCGCCTAGAAAAGAATTAGTTATTAAATATGTTGTTTCCCATGGCATGACTAGATCAGGGCGATGGTACACGCCCGAAGAATTAGCACAAGGGTATCACCCCGAATCCTTGGGGGGTGGCCTACACTCGGCACTTTATAGCTCGAGCGTATCGATCCTGATACCTAAGACATATAAAGAAACTCATAGGACAACGAGGCCACTTACACATACTCAACTGAATAAGGATATAGCCACCTGCACTCAGAAAATACACAAATCATAAACATTGATAACAAGCCAACAAGGCCGACATAAATATAATAAACCAACTGAAGAGGTCGACAAGGCCAAATACGACTACCACACATAACACACTGTCTACAAGCCTCTAAAGCATCAGACGTGGCCTATAGTATGTGGCCGGAGGTAGTTGGTTTTGGTAATTCACGCCTTTGTTTGAAACATGCACCCGACCATTTGAAAGATTGAGTGCCCTAGTATGATCCATATAGTGCCACCAACAAGTTGACCTAGTGCCACTAAGAAAGTTGACCCAGGGAAATGATTCTTTCGAGAAGACCAGACTTATTCCTATCACTCTGGTGGGGCCAGACACAAACTGATGATAGCATCAACTTGAAGCATAAAATTCAGGACCTGATCGACAAAAGGGAGATTACCTTGCAAATGACCACTCCAAACGTAAACACAGACCCCCTGCCTAATCAAAGCGGTGTTATAATCCAAATGATTGAATGTTAGAAAGACAAGGCAATCTGTAAACCTCCAAGTCCAACACCTATGGAAGCCCTCGAGTAAATAGTGGCGTCTCTTACTCTATAAGAGCGCCCCAAGTTCAATTTGTTGATTCTCGTGCTTGTTGTATCGCAGGTAGCTCAAAGCATCATATAATCGCCTAGAAAAGAATTAGTTATTAAATATGTTGTTTCCCATGGCATGACTAGATCAGGGCGATGGTACACGCCCGAAGAATTAGCACAAGGGTATCACCCCGAATCCTTGGGGGTGGCCTACACTCGGCACTTTATAGCTCGAGCGTATCGATCCTGATACCTAAGACATATAAAGAAACTCATAGGACAACGAGGCCACTTACACATACTCAACTGAATAAGGATATAGCCACCGCACTCGAAAATACACAAATCATAAACATTGATAACAAGCCAACAAGGCCGACATAAATATAATAAACCAACTGAAGAGGTCGACAAGGCCAAATACGACTACCACACATAACACACTGTCTACAAGCCTCTAAAGCATCAGACGTGGCCTATAGTATGTGGCCGGAGGTAGTTGGTTTTGGTAATTCACGCCTTTGTTTGAAACATGCACCCGACCATTTGAAAGATTGAGTGCCCTAGTATGATCCATATAGTGCCACCAACAAGTTGACCTAGTGCCACTAAGAAAGTTGACCCAGGGAAATGATTCTTTCGAGAAGACCAGACTTATTCCTATCACTCTGGTGGGGTCAGACACAAACTGATGATAGCATCAACTTGAAGCATAAAATTCAAGACCTGATCGACAAAAGGGAGATTACCTTGCAAATGACCACTCCAAACGTAAACACAGACCCCCTGCCTAATCAAAGCGGTGTTATAATCCAAATGATTGAATGTTAGAAAGACAAGGCAATCTGTAAACCTCCAAGTCCAACACCTATGGAAGCCCTCGAGTAAATAGTGGCGTCTCTTACTCTATAAGAGCGCCCCAAGTTCAATTTGTTGATTCTCGTGCTTGTTGTATCGCAGGTAGCTCAAAGCATCATATAATCGCCTAGAAAAGAATTAGTTATTAAATATGTTGTTTCCCATGGCATGACTAGATCATGGCGATGGTACACGCCCGAAGAATTAGCACAAGGGTATCACCCCGAATCCTTGGGGGGTGGCCTACACTCGGCACTTTATAGCTCGAGCGTATCGATCCTGATACCTAAGACATATAAAGAAACTCATAGGACAACGAGGCCACTTACACATACTCAACTGAATAAGGATATAGCCACCGCACTCGTAAAATACACAAATCATAAACATTGATAACAAGCCAACAAGGCCGACATAAATATAATAAACCAACCGAAGAGGTCGACAAGGCCAAATACGACTACCACACATAACACACCGTCTACAAGCCTCTAAAGCATCGACGTGGCCTATAGTATGTGGCCGAGGTAGTTGGTTTTGGTAATTCACGCCTTTTTGAAACATGCACCCGACCATTTGAAAGATTGAGTGCCCTAGTATGATCCATATAGTGCCACCAACAAGTTGACCTAGTGCCACTAAGAAAGTTGACCCAGGGAAATGATTCTTTCGAGAAGACCAGACTTATTCCTATCACTCTGGTGGGGTCCGACACAAACTGATGATAGCATCAACTTGAAGCATAAAATTCAAGACCTGATCGACAAAAGGGAGATTACCTTGCAAATGACCACTCCAAACGTAAACACAGACCCCCTGCCTAATCAAAGCGGTGTTATAATCCAAATGATTGAATGTTAGAAAGACAAGGCAATCTGTAAACCTCCAAGTCCAACACCTATGGAAGCCCTCGAGTAAATAGTGGCGTCTCTTACTCTATAAGAGCGCCCCAAGTTCAATTTGTTGATTCTCGTGCTTGTTGTAATCGCCTAGAAAAGAATTAGTTATTAAATATGTTGTTTCCCATGGCATGACTAGATCAGGGCGATGGTACACGCCCGAAGAATTAGCACAAGGGTATCACCCCGAATCCTTGGGGGGTGGCCTACACTCGGCACTTTATAGCTCGAGCGTATCGATCCTGATACCTAAGACATATAAAGAAACTCATAGGACAACGAGGCCACTTACACATACTCAACTGAATAAGGATATAGCCACCGCACTCGAAAATACACAAATCATAAACATTGATAACAAGCCAACAAGGCCGACATAAATATAATAAACCAACTGAAGAGGTCGACAAGGCCAAATACGACTACCACACATAACACACTGTCTACAAGCCTCTAAAGCATCAGACGTGGCCTATAGTATGTGGCCGGAGGTAGTTGGTTTTGGTAATTCACGCCTTTGTTTGAAACATGCACCCGACCATTTGAAAGATTGAGTGCCCTAGTATGATCCATATAGTGCCACCAACAAGTTGACCTAGTGCCACTAAGAAAGTTGACCCAGGGAAATGATTCTTTCGAGAAGACCCGACTTATTCCTATCACTCTGGTGGGGCCATACACAAACTGATGATAGCATCAACTTGAAGCATAAAATTCAGGACCTGATCGACAAAAGGGAGATTACCTTGCAAATGACCACTCCAAACGTAAACACACACCCCCGCCTAATCAAAGCGGTGTTATAATCCAAATGATTGAATGTTAGAAAGACAAGGCAATCCGTAAACCTCCAAGTCCAACACCTATGGAAGCCCTCGAGTAAATAGTGGCGTCTCTTACTCTATAAGAGCGCCCCAAGTTCAATTTGTTGATTCTCGTGCTTGTTGTATCGCAGTAGCTCAAAGCATCATATAATCGCCTAGAAAAGAATTAGTTATTAAATATGTTGTTTCCCATGGCATGACTAGATCGGGCGATGGTACACGCCCGAAGAATTAGCACAAGGGTATCACCCCGAATCCTTGGGGGGTGGCCTACACTCGCACTTTATAGCTCGAGCGTATCGATCCCGATACCTAAGACATATAAAGAAACTCATAGGACAACGAGGCCACTTACACATACTCAACCGAATAAGGATATAGCCACCGCACTCGAAAATACACAAATCATAAACATTGATAACAAGCCAACAAGGCCGACATAAATATAATAAACCAACTGAAGAGGTCGACAAGGCCAAATACGACTACCACACATAACACACTGTCTACAAGCCTCTAAAGCATCATACGTGGCCTATAGTATGTGGCCGGAGGTAGTTGGTTTTGGTAATTCACGCCTTTGTTTGAAACATGCACCCGACCATTTGAAAGATTGAGTGCCCTAGTATGATCCATATAGTGCCACCAACAAGTTGACCTAGTGCCACTAAGAAAGTTGACCCAGGGAAATGATTCTTTCGAGAAGACCAGACTTATTCCTATCACTCTGGTGGGGCCGACACAAACTGATGATAGCATCAACTTGAAGCATAAAATTCAGACCTGATCGACAAAAGGGAGATTACCTTGCAAATGACCACTCCAAACGTAAACACAGACCCCCTGCCTAATCAAAGCGGTGTTATAATCCAAATGATTGAATGTTAGAAAGACAAGGCAATCTGTAAACCTCCAAGTCCAACACCTATGGAAGCCCTCGAGTAAATAGTGGCGTCTCTTACTCTATAAGAGCGCCCCAAGTTCAATTTGTTGATTCTCGTGCTTGTTGTATCGCAGTAGCTCAAAGCATCATATAATCGCCTAGAAAAGAATTAGTTATTAAATATGTTGTTTCCCATGGCATGACTAGATCGGGCGATGGTACACGCCCGAAGAATTAGCACAAGGGTATCACCCCGAATCCTTGGGGGGTGGCCTACACTCGCACTTTATAGCTCGAGCGTATCGATCCCGATACCTAAGACATATAAAGAAACTCATAGGACAACGAGGCCACTTACACATACTCAACCGAATAAGGATATAGCCACCGCACTCGTAAAATACACAAATCATAAACATTGATAACAAGCCAACAAGGCCGACATAAATATAATAAACCAACCGAAGAGGTCGACAAGGCCAAATACGACTACCACACATAACACACTCGTCTACAAGCCTCTAAAGCATCGTACGTGGCCTATAGTATGTGGCCGGAGGTAGTTGGTTTTGGTAATTCACGCCTTTGTTTGAAACATGCACCCGACCATTTGAAAGATTGAGTGCCCTAGTATGATCCATATAGTGCCACCAACAAGTTGACCTAGTGCCACTAAGAAAGTTGACCCAGGGAAATGATTCTTTCGAGAAGACCGACTTATTCCTATCACTCGGGTGGGGCCGTACACAAACCGATGATAGCATCAACTTGAAGCATAAAATTCAGACCCGATCGACAAAAGGGAGATTACCTTGCAAATGACCACTCCAAACGTAAACACAGACCCCCGCCTAATCAAAGCGGTGTTATAATCCAAATGATTGAATGTTAGAAAGACAAGGCAATCTGTAAACCTCCAAGTCCAACACCTATGGAAGCCCTCGAGTAAATAGTGGCGTCTCTTACTCTATAAGAGCGCCCCAAGTTCAATTTGTTGATTCTCGTGCTTGTTGTATCGCAGTAGCTCAAAGCATCATATAATCGCCTAGAAAAGAATTAGTTATTAAATATGTTGTTTCCCATGGCATGACTAGATCGTGGCGATGGTACACGCCCGAAGAATTAGCACAAGGGTATCACCCCGAATCCTTGGGGGTGGCCTACACTCGGCACTTTATAGCTCGAGCGTATCGATCCCGATACCTAAGACATATAAAGAAACTCATAGGACAACGAGGCCACTTACACATACTCAACCGAATAAGGATATAGCCACCGCACTCGAAAATACACAAATCATAAACATTGATAACAAGCCAACAAGGCCGACATAAATATAATAAACCAACCGAAGAGGTCGACAAGGCAAATACGACTACCACACATAACACAGTCGTCTACAAGCCTCTAAAGCATCGACGTGGCCTATAGTATGTGGCCGAGGTAGTTGGTTTTGGTAATTCACGCCTTTGTTTGAAACATGCACCCGACCATTTGAAAGATTGAGTGCCCTAGTATGATCCATATAGTGCCACCAACAAGTTGACCTAGTGCCACTAAGAAAGTTGACCCAGGGAAATGATTCTTTCGAGAAGACCGACTTATTCCTATCACTCGGTGGGGCCGTACACAAACCGATGATAGCATCAACTTGAAGCATAAAATTCAGACCCGATCGACAAAAGGGAGATTACCTTGCAAATGACCACTCCAAACGTAAACACGTACCCCCGCCTAATCAAAGCGGTGTTATAATCCAAATGATTGAATGTTAGAAAGACAAGGCAATCTGTAAACCTCCAAGTCCAACACCTATGGAAGCCCTCGAGTAAATAGTGGCGTCTCTTACTCTATAAGAGCGCCCCAAGTTCAATTTGTTGATTCTCGTGCTTGTTGTATCGCAGTAGCTCAAAGCATCATATAATCGCCTAGAAAAGAATTAGTTATTAAATATGTTGTTTCCCATGGCATGACTAGATCGGGGGGCGATGGTACACGCCCGAAGAATTAGCACAAGGGTATCACCCCGAATCCTTGGGGGTGGCCTACACTCGCACTTTATAGCTCGAGCGTATCGATCCCGATACCTAAGACATATAAAGAAACTCATAGGACAACGAGGCCACTTACACATACTCAACCGAATAAGGATATAGCCACCGCACTCGAAAATACACAAATCATAAACATTGATAACAAGCCAACAAGGCCGACATAAATATAATAAACCAACCGAAGAGGTCGACAAGGCCAAATACGACTACCACACATAACACACTGTCTACAAGCCTCTAAAGCATCGACGTGGCCTATAGTATGTGGCCGGAGGTAGTTGGTTTTGGTAATTCACGCCTTTGTTTGAAACATGCACCCCGACCATTTGAAAGATTGAGTGCCCTAGTATGATCCATATAGTGCCACCAACAAGTTGACCTAGTGCCACTAAGAAAGTTGACCCAGGGAAATGATTCTTTCGAGAAGACCCGACTTATTCCTATCACTCGGTGGGGCCGTACACAAACCGATGATAGCATCAACTTGAAGCATAAAATTCAGACCTCGATCGACAAAAGGGAGATTACCTTGCAAATGACCACTCCAAACGTAAACACGTACCCCCGCCTAATCAAAGCGGTGTTATAATCCAAATGATTGAATGTTAGAAAGACAAGGCAATGTAAACCTCCAAGTCCAACACCTATGGAAGCCCTCGAGTAAATAGTGGCGTCTCTTACTCTATAAGAGCGCCCCAAGTTCAATTTGTTGATTCTCGTGCTTGTTGTATCGCAGTAGCTCAAAGCATCATATAATCGCCTAGAAAAGAATTAGTTATTAAATATGTTGTTTCCCATGGCATGACTAGATCGTGGCGATGGTACACGCCCGAAGAATTAGCACAAGGGTATCACCCCGAATCCTTGGGGGGGTGGCCTACACTCGGCACTTTATAGCTCGAGCGTATCGATCCCGATACCTAAGACATATAAAGAAACTCATAGGACAACGAGGCCACTTACACATACTCAATCGAATAAGGATATAGCCACCGCACTCGTAAAATACACAAATCATAAACATTGATAACAAGCCAACAAGGCCGACATAAATATAATAAACCAACCGAAGAGGTCGACAAGGCCAAATACGACTACCACACATAACACACATCGTCTACAAGCCTCTAAAGCATCGACGTGGCCTATAGTATGTGGCCGGAGGTAGTTGGTTTTGGTAATTCACGCCTTTGTTTGAAACATGCACCCGACCATTTGAAAGATTGAGTGCCCTAGTATGATCCATATAGTGCCACCAACAAGTTGACCTAGTGCCACTAAGAAAGTTAACCCAGGGAAATGATTCTTTCGAGAAGACCGACTTATTCCTATCACTCGGTGGGGCCGACACAAACCGATGATAGCATCAACTTGAAGCATAAAATTCAGACCCGATCGACAAAAGGGAGATTACCTTGCAAATGACCACTCCAAACGTAAACACAGTACCCCCGCCTAATCAAAGCGGTGTTATAATCCAAATGATTGAATGTTAGAAAGACAAGGCAATCAGTAAACCTCCAAGTCCAACACCTATGGAAGCCCTCGAGTAAATAGTGGCGTCTCTTACTCTATAAGAGCGCCCCAAGTTCAATTTGTTGATTCTCGTGCTTGTTGTATCGCAGGTAGCTCAAAGCATCATATAATCGCCTAGAAAAGAATTAGTTATTAAATATGTTGTTTCCCATGGCATGACTAGATCGGGCGATGGTACACGCCCGAAGAATTAGCACAAGGGTATCACCCCGAATCCTGGGGGGGTGGCCTACACTCGCACTTTATAGCTCGAGCGTATCGATCCCGATACCTAAGACATATAAAGAAACTCATAGGACAACGAGGCCACTTACACATACTCAACCGAATAAGGATATAGCCACCGCACTCGAAAATACACAAATCATAAACATTGATAACAAGCCAACAAGGCCGACATAAATATAATAAACCAACTGAAGAGGTCGACAAGGCCAAATACGACTACCACACATAACACACTGTCTACAAGCCTCTAAAGCATCAGACGTGGCCTATAGTATGTGGCCGGAGGTAGTTGGTTTTGGTAATTCACGCCTTTGTTTGAAACATGCACCCGACCATTTGAAAGATTGAGTGCCCTAGTATGATCCATATAGTGCCACCAACAAGTTGACCTAGTGCCACTAAGAAAGTTGACCCAGGGAAATGATTCTTTCGAGAAGACCCGACTTATTCCTATCACTCGGGTGGGGCCGACACAAACCGATGATAGCATCAACTTGAAGCATAAAATTCAGACTCGATCGACAAAAGGGAGATTACCTTGCAAATGACCACTCCAAACGTAAACACAGTACCCCCGCCTAATCAAAGCGGTGTTATAATCCAAATGATTGAATGTTAGAAAGACAAGGCAAATGTAAACCTCCAAGTCCAACACCTATGGAAGCCCTCGAGTAAATAGTGGCGTCTCTTACTCTATAAGAGCGCCCCAAGTTCAATTTGTTGATTCTCGTGCTTGTTGTATCGCAGTAGCTCAAAGCATCATATAATCGCCTAGAAAAGAATTAGTTATTAAATATGTTGTTTCCCATGGCATGACTAGATCGTGGGCGATGGTACACGCCCGAAGAATTAGCACAAGGGTATCACCCCGAATCCTTGGGGGGGTGGCCTACACTCGCACTTTATAGCTCGAGCGTATCGATCCCGATACCTAAGACATATAAAGAAACTCATAGGACAACGAGGCCACTTACACATACTCAATCGAATAAGGATATAGCCACCGCACTCAGAAAATACACAAATCATAAACATTGATAACAAGCCAAAAGGCCGACATAAATATAATAAACCAACTGAAGAGGTCGACAAGGCCAAATACGACTACCACACATAACACACTGTCTACAAGCCTCTAAAGCATCAGACGTGGCCTATAGTATGTGGCCGGAGGTAGTTGGTTTTGGTAATTCACGCCTTTGTTTGAAACATGCACCCGACCATTTGAAAGATTGAGTGCCCTAGTATGATCCATATAGTGCCACCAACAAGTTGACCTAGTGCCACTAAGAAAGTTGACCCAGGGAAATGATTCTTTCGAGAAGACCTGACTTATTCCTATCACTCTGGTGGGGCCAGACACAAACTGATGATAGCATCAACTTGAAGCATAAAATTCAGACCTGATCGACAAAAGGGAGATTACCTTGCAAATGACCACTCCAAACGTAAACACAGACCCCCCCTGCCTAATCAAAGCGGTGTTATAATCCAAATGATTGAATGTTAGAAAGACAAGGCAATCTGTAAACCTCCAAGTCCAACACCTATGGAAGCCCTCGAGTAAATAGTGGCGTCTCTTACTCTATAAGAGCGCCCCAAGTTCAATTTGTTGATTCTCGTGCTTGTTGTATCGCAGTAGCTCAAAGCATCATATAATCGCCTAGAAAAGAAGAATTAGTTATTAAATATGTTGTTTCCCATGGCATGACTAGATCAGGGCGATGGTACACGCCCGAAGAATTAGCACAAGGGTATCACCCCGAATCCTTGGGGGTGGCCTACACTCGGCACTTTATAGCTCGAGCGTATCGATCCTGATACCTAAGACATATAAAGAAACTCATAGGACAACGAGGCCACTTACACATACTCAACTGGAATAAGGATATAGCCACCGCACTCGTAAAATACACAAATCATAAACATTGATAACAAGCCAACAAGGCCGACATAAATATAATAAACCAACTGAAGAGGTCGACAAGGCCAAATACGACTACCACACATAACACACTGTCTACAAGCCTCTAAAGCATCATACGTGGCCTATAGTATGTGGCCGGAGGTAGTTGGTTTTGGTAATTCACGCCTTTGTTTGAAACATGCACCCGACCATTTGAAAGATTGAGTGCCCTAGTATGATCCATATAGTGCCACCAACAAGTTGACCTAGTGCCACTAAGAAAGTTGACCCAGGGAAATGATTCTTTCGAGAAGACCGACTTATTCCTATCACTCGGTGGGGCCGTACACAAACCGATGATAGCATCAACTTGAAGCATAAAATTCAGACCTCGATCGACAAAAGGGAGATTACCTTGCAAATGACCACTCCAAACGTAAACACAGACCCCCGCCTAATCAAAGCGGTGTTATAATCCAAATGATTGAATGTTAGAAAGACAAGGCAATCTGTAAACCTCCAAGTCCAACACCTATGGAAGCCCTCGAGTAAATAGTGGCGTCTCTTACTCTATAAGAGCGCCCCAAGTTCAATTTGTTGATTCTCGTGCTTGTTGTATCGCAGTAGCTCAAAGCATCATATAATCGCCTAGAAAAGAATTAGTTATTAAATATGTTGTTTCCCATGGCATGACTAGATCGGGCGATGGTACACGCCCGAAGAATTAGCCCAAGGGTATCACCCCGAATCCTTGGGGGGTGTGGCCTACACTCGGCACTTTATAGCTCGAGCGTATCGATCCTGATACCTAAGACATATAAAGAAACTCATAGGACAACGAGGCCACTTACACATACTCAACTGAATAAGGATATAGCCACCGCACTCGTAAAATACACAAATCATAAACATTGATAACAAGCCAACAAGGCCGACATAAATATAATAAACCAACTGAAGAGGTCGACAAGGCCAAATACGACTACCACACATAACACACTGTCTACAAGCCTCTAAAGCATCAGACGTGGCCTATAGTATGTGGCCGGAGGTAGTTGGTTTTGGTAATTCACGCCTTTGTTTGAAACATGCACCCGACCATTTGAAAGATTGAGTGCCCTAGTATGATCCATATAGTGCCACCAACAAGTTGTAGTGCCACTAAGAAAGTTGACCCAGGGAAATGATTCTTTCGAGAAGACCGACTTATTCCTATCACTCGGTGGGGCCGTACACAAACCGATGATAGCATCAACTTGAAGCATAAAATTCAGGACCTCGATCGACAAAAAGGAGATTACCTTGCAAATGACCACTCCAAACGTAAACACGTACCCCCGCCTAATCAAAGCGGTGTTATAATCCAAATGATTGAATGTTAGAAAGACAAGGCAATCAGTAAACCTCCAAGTCCAACACCTATGGAAGCCCTCGAGTAAATAGTGGCGTCTCTTACTCTATAAGAGCGCCCCAAGTTCAATTTGTTGATTCTCGTGCTTGTTGTATCGCAGGTAGCTCAAAGCATCATATAATCGCCTAGAAAAGAATTAGTTATTAAATATGTTGTTTCCCATGGCATGACTAGATCGTGGCGATGGTACACGCCCGAAGAATTAGCACAAGGGTATCACCCCGAATCCTTGGGGGGTGGCCTACACTCGGCACTTTATAGCTCGAGCGTATCGATCCTGATACCTAAGACATATAAAGAAACTCATAGGACAACGAGGCCACTTACACATACTCAATCGAATAAGGATATAGCCACTTGCACTCGTAAAATACACAAATCATAAACATTGATAACAAGCCAACAAGGCCGACATAAATATAATAAACCAACCGAAGAGGTCGACAAGGCCAAATACGACTACCACACATAACACACCGTCTACAAGCCTCTAAAGCATCGACGTGGCCTATATGTATGTGGCCGGAGGTGGTTGGTTTTGGTAATTCACGCCTTTGTTTGAAACGTGCACCCGACCATTTGAAAGATTGAGTGCCACTAGTATGATCCATATAGTGCCACCAACAAGTTGACCTAGTGCCACTAAGCAAGTTGACCCAGGGAAATGATTCTTTCGAGAAGACCGTACTTATGCCTATCACTCGGTGGGGCCGTACACAAACCGATGATAAGCATCAACTTGAAGCATAAAATTCAGACCCGATCGACAAAAAGGGAGATTACCTTGCAAATGACCACTCCAAACGTAAACACGTACCCCCGCCTAATCAAAGCGGTGTTATAATCCAAATGATTGAATGTTAGGAAGACAAGGTAATCAGTAAATCTCCAAGTCAACACCTATGGAAGCCCTCAAGCAAATAGTGGTGTCTCTTACTCTATAAGAGCGCCCAAGTTCAATTTGTTGATTCTCGTGCTTGTTGTATCGTAGGTAGCTCAAAGCATCACATAATCACCTAGAAAAGAATTTGTTGTTAAATATGTTGTTTCCCATGGCATGACTAGATCGTGGCGATGGTACACGCCCGAAGAATTAGCCCAAGGGTGTCACCCCAATCCATGGGGGTGGCCTACACTCGAAACTTTATAGCTCGAGCGTATCGATCCCGATACCTAAGACATATAAAGAAACTCATAGGACAACGAGGCCACTTACACATACTCAACCGAATAAGGATATAGCCACTTGCACTCGAAAAACCCCAAATCATAAACATTGATAACAAGCCAACAAGGCCGACATAAATATAATAAACCAACCGAAGAGGTCGACAAGGCCAAATACGACTACCACACATAACACACTCGTCTACAAGCCTCTAAAGCATCGACGTGGCCTATTGTATGTGGCCGGAGGTGGTTGGTTTTGGTAATTCACGCCTTTATTGAAACGTGCACCCGACCATTTGAAAGATTGAGTGCCACTAGTATGATCCATATAGTGCCACCAAACAAGTTGACCTAGTGCCACTAAGCAAGTTGACCCAGGGAAATGATTCTTTCGAGAAGACCGACTTATGCCTATCACTCGGTGGGGCCGTACACAAACCGATGATAACATCAACTTGAAGCATAAAATTCAGACCTGATCGACAAAAGTGAGATTACCTTGCAAATGACCACTCCAAACGTAAACACACACCCCCGCCTAATCAAAGCGGTGTTATAATCCAAATGATGGAATGTTAGGAAGACAAGGTAATCCGTAAATCTCCAAGTCAACACCTATGGAAGCCCTCAAGCAAATAGTGGTGACTCTTACTCTATAAGAGCGCCCCAAGTTCAATTTGTTGATTCTCGTGCTTGTTGTATCGTAGGTAGCTCAAAGCATCACATAATCACCTAGAAAAGAATTTGGTGTTGAAGTATGTTGTTTCCCATGGCATGACTAGATCATGGCGATGGTACACGCCCGAAGAATTAGCCCAAGGGTGTCACCCCCAATCCATGGGGGTGGCCTAGACTCGAAACTTTATAGCTCGAGCGTATCGATCCTGATACCTAAGACATATAAAGAAACTCATAGGACAACGAGGCCACTTACACATACTCAACCGAATAAGGATATCGCCACTTGCACTCATAAAAACCCCAAATCATAAACATTGATAACAAGCCAACAAGGCCGACATAAATATAATAAACCAACTGAAGAGGTCGACAAGGCCAAATACGACTACCACACATAACACACTGTCTACAAGCCTCTAAAGCATCCTACGTGGCCGATTGTATGTGGCCGAGGTGGTTGGTTTTGGTAATTCACGCCTTTGCTTGAAACGTGCACCCGACCATTTGAAAGATTGAGTGCCACTAGTATGATCCATATAGTGCCACCAAACAAGTTGACCTAGTGCCACTAAGCAAGTTGACCCAGGGAAATGATTCTTTCGAGAAGACCAGACTTATGCCTATCACTCGGTGGGGCGTACACAAACCGATGATAGCATCAACTTGAAGCATAAAATTCAGACCCGATCGACAAAAGAGAGATTACCTTGCAAATGACCACTCCAAACGTAAACACAGCACCCCCGCCTAATCAAAGCGGTGTTATAATCCAAATGATCGAATGTTAGGAAGACAAGGTAATCAGTAAATCTCCAAGTCAACACCTATGGAAGCCCTCAAGCAAATAGTGGTGTCTCTTACTCTATAAGAGCGCCCTGTGTTCAATTTGTTGATTTCGTGCTTGTTGTATCGCAGGTAGCTCAAAGCATCACATAATCACCTAGAAAAGAATTTGTTGTTGAAGCCGTTGTTTCCCATGGCATGACTAGATCGTGGCGATGGTACACGCCCGAAGAATTAGCCCAAGGGTGTCACCCCAATCCATGGGGGGGTGGCCTACACTCGAAACTTTATAGCTCGAGCGTATCGATCCCGATACCTAAGACATATAAAGAAACTCATAGGACAACGAGGCCACTTACACATACTCAATCGAATAAGGATATAGCCACTTGCACTCGTAAAAAACCCCAAATCATAAACATTGATAACAAGCCAACAAGTCCGACATAAATATAATAAACCAACTGAAGAGGTCGACAAGGCCAAATACGACTACCACACATAACACACTATCTACAAGCCTCTAAAGCATCAGACGTGGCCTATTGTGTGTGGCCGGAGGTGGTTGGTTTTGGTAATTCACGCCTTTGCTTGAAACGTGCACCCGACCATTTGAAAGATTGAGTGCCACTAGTATGATCCATATAGTGCCAGTGCCACTAAGCAAGTTGACCCAGGGAAATGATTCTTTCGAGAAGACCAGACTTATGCCTATCACTCTGGTGGGGCCAGACACAAACTGATGATAGCATCAACTTGAAGCATAAAATTCAGGACCTGATCGACAAAAGAGAGATTACCTTCCAAATGACCACTCCAAACGTAAACACAGACCCCCTGCCTAATTAAAGCGGTGATATAATCCAGATGATCGAATGTTAGGAAGACAAGGTAATCTGTAAATCTCCAAGTCAACACCTATGGAAGCCCTCAAGCAAATAGTGGTGTCTCTTACTCTATAAGAGCGCCCCAGGTTCAATTTGTTGATTCTCGTGCTTGTTGTATCGCAGGTAGCTCAAAGCATCACATAATCACCTAGAAAAGAATTTGTTGTTGAAGCTGTTGTTTCCCATGGCATGACTAGATCATGGCGATGGTACACGCCCGAAGAATTAGCCCAAGGGTGTCACCCCCAATCCATGGGGGGTGGCCTACACTCGAAACTTTATAGCTCGAGCGTATCGATCCTGATACCTAAGACATATAAAGAAACAAATAGGACAACGAGGCCACTTACACATACTCAACTGAATAAGGATATAGCCACTTGCACTCAGAAAACCCCAAATCATAAACATTGATAACAAGCCAACAAGGCCGACATAAATATAATAAACCAACTGAAGAGGTCGACAAGGCCAAATACGACTACCACACATAACACACTATCTACAAGCCTCTAAAGCATCAGACGTGGCCTATTGTATGTGGCCGGAGGTGGTTGGTTTTGGTAATTCACGCCTTTGCTTGAAACGTGCACCCGACCATTTGAAAGATTGAGTGCCACTAGTAAGACCCATATAGTGCCAGTGCCACTAAGCAAGTTGACCCAGGGAAATGATTATTTCGAGAAGACCATACTTATGCCTATCACTCTGGTGGGGCCAGACACAAACTGATGATAACATCAACCTGAAGCATAAAATTCAGGACTTGATCGACAAAAGAGAGATTACCTTCCAAATGACCACTCCAAACGTAAACACAGACCCCCTGCCTAATTAAAGCGGTGATATAATCCAGATGATCGAATGTTAGGAAGACAAGGTAATCTGTAAATCTCCAAGTCAACACCTATGGAAGCCCTCAAGCAAATAGTGGTGTCTCTTACTCTATAAGAGCGCCCCAAGTTCAATTTGTTGATTCTCGTGCTTGTTGTATCGTAGGTAGCTCAAACCATCACATAATCACCTAGAAAAGAATTTGTTGTTGAAGTTGTTGTTTCCCATGGCATGACTAGATCATGGCGATGGTACACGCCGAAGAATTAGCACAAGGGTGTCGCCCCTAATCCTTGGGGGTGGCCTACACTCGAAACTTTATAGCTCGAGCGTATCGATCCCGATACCTAAGACATATAAAGAAACATAGGACAACGAGGCCACTTACACATACTCAACCGAATAAGGATATAGCCACTTGCACTCGTAAAAACCCCAAATCATAAACATTGATAACAAGCCAACAAGGCCGACATAAATATAATAAACCAACTGAAGAGGTCGATAAATCCAAATACGACTACCACACATAACACACTATCTACAAGCCTCTAAAGCATCCTACGAGGCCGATTGTATGTGGACAAGTTGGTTGGTTTTGGTAATTCACGCCTTTGCTTGAAACGTGCACCCGACCATTTGAAAGATTGAGTGCCACTAGTATGATCCATATAGTGCCACCAAACAAGTTGACCTAGTGCCACTAAGCAAGTTGACCCAGGGAAATGATTCTTTCGAGAAGACCAGACTTATGCCTATCACTCGGTGGGGCCGTACACAAACCGATGATAACATCAACCTGAAGCATAAAATTCAGGACTTGATCGACAAAAGAGAGATTACCTTCCAAATGACCACTCCAAACGTAAACACAGAACCCCTGCCTAATTAAAGCGGTGATATAATCCAGATGATCGAATGTTAGGAAGACAAGGTAATCTGTAAATCTCCAAGTCAACACCTATGGAAGCCCTCAAGCAAATAGTGGTGTCTCTTACTCTATAAGAGGGCCCAGGTTCAATTTGTTGATTCTCGTGCTTGTTGTATCGTAGGTAGCTCAAACCATCACATAATCACCTAGAAAAGAATTTGTTGTTGAAGCTGTTGTTTCCCATGGCATGACTAGATCATGGCGATGGTACACGCCCGAAGAATTAGCCCAAGGGTGTCACCCCAATCCTTGGGGGGTGGCCTACACTCGACACTTTATAGCTTGAGCGTATCGATCCTGATACCTAAGACATATAAAGAAACTCATAGGACAACGAGGCCACTTACACATACTCAACCGAATAAGGATATAGCCACTTGCACTCGTAAAAACCCCAAATCATAAACATTGATAACAAGCCAACAAGGCCGAATAAATATAATAAACCAACCGAAGAGGTCGACAAGGCCAAATACGACTACCACACATAACACACTATCTACAAGCCTCTAAAGCATCATACGTGGCCTATTGTATGTGGCCGGAGGTGGTTGGTTTTGGTAATTCACGCCTTTGCTTGAAACGTGCACCCGACCATTTGAAAGATTGAGTGCCACTAGTATGATCCATATAGTGCCACCAAACAAGTTGACCTAGTGCCACTAAGCAAGTTGACCTGTGGAAATGATTCTTTCGAGAAGACCGTACTTATGCCTATCACTCGGTGGGGCCGTACACAAACCGATGATAGCATCAACTTGAAGCATAAAATTCAGACCCGATCGACAAAAGAGAGATTACCTTGCAAATGACCACTCCAAACGTAAACACGCACCCCCCCGCCTAATCAAAGCGGTGTTATAATCCAAATGATCGAATGTTAGGAAGACAAGGTAATCGGTAAATCTCCAAGTCAACACCTATGGAAGCCCTCAAGCAAATAGTGGTGTCTCTTACTCTATAAGAGCGCCCCAAGTTCAATTTGTTGATTCTCGTGCTTGTTGTATCGTAGGTAGCTCAAAGCATCACATAATCACCTAGAAAAGAATTTGTTGTTAAATATGTTGTTTCCCATGGCATGACTAGAGATCGTGGCGATGGTACACGACCGAAGAATTAGCCCAAGGGTGTCACCCCCAATCCTTGGGGGTGGCCTACACTCGGCACTTTATAGCTCGAGCGTATCGATCCTGATACCTAAGACATATAAAGCAACTCATAGGACAACGAGGCCACTTACACATACTCAATCGAATAAGGATATAGCCACTTGCACTCGTAAAAAACCCCAAATCATAAACATTGATAACAAGCCAACAAGGCCGACATAAATATAATAAACCAACCGAAGAGGTCGACAAGGCCAAATACGACTACCACACATAACACACTATCTACAAGCCTCTAAAGCATCGACGTGGCCTATTGTATGTGGCCGGAGTGGTTGGTTTTGGTAATTCACGCCTTTGCTTGAAACGTGCACCCGACCATTTGAAAGATCGAGTGCCACTAGTATGATCCATATAGTGCCACCAACAAGTTGACCTAGTGCCACTAAGCAAGTTGACCCAGGGAAATGATTCTTTCGAGAAGACCGACTTATGCCTATCACTCGGTGGGGCCGTACACAAACCGATGATAGCATCAACTTGAAGCATAAAATTCAGACCCGATCGACAAAAGGGAGATTACCTTGCAAATGACCACTCCAAACGTAAACACACCCCCGCCTAATCAAAGCGGTGTTATAATCCAAATGATTGAATGTTAGAAGACAAGGTAATCAGTAAATCTCCAAGTCAACACCTATGGAAGCCCTCAAGCAAATAGTGGTGTCTCTTACTCTATAAGAGCGCCCAAGTTCAATTTGTTGATTCTCGTGCTTGTTGTATCGCAGGTAGCTCAAAGCATCACATAATCACCTAGAAAAGAATTTGTTATAAATATGTTGTTTCCCATGGCATGACTAGATCATGGCGATGGTACACGACCGAAGAATTAGCCCAAGGGTGTCACCCCCAATCCTTGGGGGGTGGCCTACACTCGGCACTTTATAGCTCGAGCGTATCGATCCTGATACCTAAGACATATAAAGAAACTCATAGGACAACGAGGCCACTTACACATACTCAACTGAATAAGGATATAGCCACTTGCACTCAGTAAAACCACAAATCATAAACATTGATAACAAGCCAACAAGGCCGACATAAATATAATAAACCAACTGAAGAGGTCGACAAGGCCAAATACGACTACCACACATAACACACTGTCTACAAGCCTCTAAAGCATCGACGTGGCCTATTGTATGTGGCCGGAGGTAGTTGGTTTTGGTAATTCACGCCTTTGTTTGAAACATGCACCCGACCATTTGAAAGATTGAGTGCCCTAGTATGATCCATATAGTGCCACCAACAAGTTGACCTAGTGCCACTAAGAAAGTTGACCCAGGGAAATGATTCTTTCGAGAAGA
Source organism: Anisodus tanguticus (assembly GCA_034509755.1). Classification (NCBI taxonomy): domain Eukaryota; kingdom Viridiplantae; phylum Streptophyta; class Magnoliopsida; order Solanales; family Solanaceae; genus Anisodus; species Anisodus tanguticus. The sequence goes on from CM067543.1 coordinate 26,283,532, forward strand.
CCGGACTTATTCCTATCACTC